>PJEM01008869.1:41085-77305 GCA_004023845.1 Helogale parvula
AGAGGCCCAGTTCTGTGCAACTCTTTGCAAGGCCACCTCCGTCAGGCCCTGCCCCCCCCCCCCCCCCCCCCCCCCCCCCCCCCCACCTCGGCTGCCCTCACAGGCTCCTTCCACCCCCACACAGTGTGCAGCCGAACCTCAGAAGTAGAGTCAGGCTTGCAAGGAGACACTGCAGGGCCCCCAGGTCAGATCTCTGCCTCTGAAATACTTCCCTCAGGGCCACCTGGGTGCCTCAGTCAGTTGATCTCATGTTCGTGGGTTCGAGCCCTGCGTCAGGCTCTGTGCTGACAGCTAGCTAGAGCCAAGCCTGCTTCAGATTCTGTACCTCCCTCTCTCTCTGACCGCCCCCCTGCTCGCACTGTCTCTCAAAAATAAATAAAAAACAACACACGAAACACTTCCCTCCCTGTTTCCGATGCCTGGATTCTGTAAACGACACACAAAGCCTTTCATTCCATGCTCCGTGTGTACATATCTCCACTAGGCAATTTGTACCAAAGAGTAAGTGTGAACTGAGTCCTGATGGGGGAGGGGTCGACATAACCCAAGGTGGTTAGGAAGGCTTTGGAGGGTAGTTTAGTGCATGGTGTGTCTGAGAGTCAGAGGAGATTGAGGTCATAAAAGCAGATCCATTACTTTTTTCAGTAAATATCACTGAGCACCCGTGTCAGGCGCCGACCTGCAGATGACTCCGCGGGGACTGGGCGTGACGTACGTGAGCCATAGCGGCTGGGCCTGTGCCCCGCAGAAGTCCTGCACCTGTTACATGCCAGGTTTTGACATTCTGCCCAAGGCCCGCTTATGGCTAGCACCACAACTCTGGTATAATTCAGGGGGACCACAGATGCTCTCATCTTAGTTGTAAGCCCCAAGAATATCATCTTCTGGCTCCTCCCAAGTCGTTCAGGCCTCCCCTTTCACCCTTTATTGGCGACCTCCCCCACCCCCTCCCCCACTCACCCTTGTGCACCTCTAGCTGCACGGGGTCACTGGCATTGGAGAGTTCTGTCTGGCACTTGTACTCGCCGCTGTCTTCAACCCTGGCAGCTGTGATGTCGTAGCTGGAGGCCTGATGTGAGATGAGGCTCCCATTGTGCCACCACTGTGTGGTAGGGTCCCCAGGGCTGTAGGGCCCCTGGCACCTCAGCGTCACTCTGTCCCAGGTGAGGATCCTAGTCCATTCAGGTTCTAGGACCACCACAGCCTTCGGGCGTTCTGCTGACGAGCCAGGAGAGGAGAAGGCGGATCAGGGCAGGGAGGTGAGCAGACCCCGCACTGGCTTTCCTGGGGATGCTCCGAGCCAGAGTGCGCCCACTGGAAACCTAGAGCTGGCCACTCAGCCTTGGCCGGCGCCTCGGACTGAGAGCATCTTGGCTTCAAGGTGCTTAGTCTCATTTCTAGCTTCTCCTCATCTTGAGGAAGTAGCCAGAAAAGCCCAGGGCCAAGCCCCACTGGGCTGAGGAAGTGCCCCTGACCGCCCTCAATCGTTTCCCAGGCAATAGGCATTTCCCAGTGCCCTGTGGTCATTACATGCCATCTGTGTGCCTCGCTTGATCAATCCAAGCCCACAAAGCCAACTCACCAGCTCGCGGTCCAGCAGAAACTGCAAGAGCAAAGAAGGAAACAAAGGCTGAGCAGGAGTGGAGATCTGGGCGGCTGGGGTGGGTGTAAACCCCCGGCCCATCCCTGCCCTGGGAGTCCAGCGTCGCCAAGAATCGAGGCGTACTTGTGGCTGGCCGTCCCCCTGCCCGCCCTCTCTTCTCCCATGTCTGTGCCTCCTGCTCCCCCTCCAGCCACTTCCCTGTCTTCAACACCGTTTCCTTGCTCCCGAGTCCCAAATCGAGCTCCCAAAATAAGGGTACAGCCTGACTTTCCCTGAATCAAGCCATAGAAACAACCTCAACCCCCCCATAGAAACAACCTCAACCCCCCCCAAAAGGGTGGAAATTAAACGTCTTAGAGGGCAAACCCAGAATGTCAGAATGGAGGAGACAGAACTTAGAGAGCATCTATCTGGTCCGTAGTCTTCTTCACCTGACAGATAGGGAAACTGAGACCCCCACAGGGTGAAGAAAGGCACAGAGACCTCACAGTCCCCTCTCCACGTCCTGCTCACGCCCACATCAGAGTGTTCCCATGTCTAGTCCCCAAATGTTTGTCCGGGGAACAAAATCTAGCACAAGAGATGTGGTAAGGGGTCCTGTTCCTTGGTAGGGGTCCCATCCCTGGCCTGAGAAGTGGGCCCAGGGTGCCCTGAGCTTCTCTGTCAGCCAGAGAGATTGACTTACCTAGAAGGAACAGAGTCACTGGGGACAGCAGCTGCCACATGCTGCCGCGTTAGAATGAGCCCGTCACCACAGATGCATGGAGCTGACTCGAAGAGAGGAAGTAGACAGTCTTTCCCTCAGTCCCCTCCCCCACACCCCCCAGTTCATCCCTCTCTAGGTTCCTTTTCCCCGAGTGTCATCTGATTTCTGAATCTGAATTCTGACAAGTGAACCCCAAGAGGGGGCAGGAAGAGGAGGAAAAGAGCCTGGAAGAGAAGCTGAGGGAGGTGTCCCCTTCCGTCCACATCGGTCTATAGCTGAGCATCTAGTGGCCCACAGTCTGTCCGAATGCGTCCCAATGAATCTTAAGATATTTCCCTCCCCTGCTGGGTTTGGATCTACTCTGTGCCAAGAGCAAGATATCATGACCCTGGGGACGAGACTGAAGTAGGAGGGCATTCATTGAGGGATCCGGTGTTCTACTTCGGAACTTGTCACTCTCCTGCCTGGCCCAGACCCGTCTCCAGCAGTCTGGACCCGCCTGCATATGCAAAGGCATCATTTAAATCTTCAGATCGCTGGAAGTGCCCCTCACTCCAGGGTTCTCTGCACCGACAGATTTTTCAAAATTCAGAATGCGTGTGCTCTGGGATCTGTAATGCACTTCTTAGTGTGACTTTGACCATGAAATTCATGCCCTCTGTGAAAGGAAACCCAGGCGGTGAGAGAGGAATGGGGCCCTGGGATGGGCGGATGCCACTCATTGGTTGAAGAAAAGGCAGGAAAGGAGGAACGGAAGGGAAAGCCTCAGGGAGAGGCCAGGAGTCGGGGGGGGGGGGGGTTTGAGTCATGGTGGCTCAGGTGAGCTCAGGGCCTCCCCCCCCAGCCTGGGCTGATCAGTGAGCCTGGAGCCATGTTTCCAGAGCTCCTGACTGGAGAAGGTGGGACACCGTGATCAGATTGCTCACCTGTTCTGCTTTCCCTCGATGCGCCCCACCCCCAACATGGGCACCTCTGTGCCCTCCCCCTCCCATCCCCACTTTGTTTAAATCCAGGCCTGCTTGACAGTGCCAATGCCCCAGCGGGTTCCTGGACACCTGGGACAGGTCTCACTTATAAAAGCCTTGGGGAGGCCCAAGAGGTGCACAGCAGACCTGACGTGTGACAGGAGTAGAGTGGAGGTGGGGCGGCACAGGTGCCCGCTGACCTCCACTTTGGACCAATGCCCCTCTCCGCTCCAAAGTCATATTACAAACCACTTCTCAGACTTTGATTTTTGTTTTGTGTGGCTCCTGGGCAGAGTTCACTGGTGCCCCCTCCCATCCGTCCACCCCCTTCGTGCATTCTTGCAGCAGCCTCTCCCCCACAGGCCCTTGGATTCCATGTCTGGTGGGATCAACAATGGCAGTGGTCTGTCTGGCGCTCCCTGTCAAGGGCCACATTTACGTCTTGCAAAATCCAGATTAGTATCTGAAAACGTGAAGCTCCCGCCTCCAGCACTTCAGATGCCTTTCTGGGAAACCCAAGCACAGAGAGTGACTTCCGGGCTGTGGAAGGCTTCCCAGGCGAAGGAGGGGACCCCCTCTACGCGCTCTGTGCTTCCTGGTTCTCGGAGTGGCTTTCTGGCATGTGACCCGGGGCACCCGGCATTCACTGTAGCTTTCCTTCTTTGCAGTTGCATGTTCGCCTCTGACTCATCTTCTGTCCGTGGTCTTCAAATGGAGGGAGGACTGAATTGCTAGCTGCAGAGGACAGGAAGGAGCACAGGAGGACCGCAAGAGGGGGACGCGGTCTGTAGGTTTGCACGACGCGCTTACTGAACAAACCTCAGGGCGAGGGGGACGCTGTAGGGGCCACTTTCAGGGCGTGGGTGAAATGCACATTTTCTTTTTCAAGGAAAGACAGTCTTGGGATATCTTGTCCTCACCCTTGCCTTTTCGGCCTTCACGGAGAGAACTGACACGATTCTGTTTATGCACAGAGAGGGCATCTGTGGGAGGAGCCCATGTGGAAGAGTGAACACTTGGCCTGGATCGCAAAAGATTATTGCATGTTCAGCAGGTGGGTTTTGAGGGAAATCAGCATTTCAGGCCAACAGAAGCCTGAGCAAAGGTGGAGTGAGATGGGCTGGCGCATTCGCAGAGCTGGGTACAGTTCCAGAAGGTCACAGGCCAGTGAGTATGATAAAGGAGAAGCGCCAGCGAAAGGGTGAAGGGCGCTGGGTTTCAGACGAGTCTGGGCTAGAATCTCAACTCCACCTCTTACTTAACCCTTCTAGGGCCTCAGTTTTCATATGTGTGAAATGGGGCTAATGAAAATGGTGCTACCTCCAAGGTGCTGTTGGGAGGTGTCAATGAAACAATATCTATAACGTTATTGGTTCCATATCTGGACACATATCGACTGACTGCTATTAGAAGTGCAAGATGGGAGGGGCTCCTGGGCGGCTCAGTCGATTAAGTGTCCGACTTCGGCTCAGGTCATGATCTCGTGGTTCGTGGGTTCGAGCCCGGCTCTGTGCTGACAGGTCGGAGCCCGGAGCCTGCTGCAGATTCTGTGTCTCCCTCTCTCTGCCCCTCCCCCACTTGCACTCTGTCTTTCTCTCTCTCTCAAAACATAAATAAAACATCAAAAATTTTAAAAACAAAAGAAGTGCAAGATGGGAGTTCGAAGCCTTCCCAGGTGATCTGAATTAGGATGACACCCTCCTCCCTTCTTTTTTGAAAGCTCGTGCTTCTCCTTTGTGGTGCTCATATTTGTGAGCAGTAAGGACGCTGAGCGCAGGGAGGCTGTCCCTGTTGTTTCTATTGTAGGTCCAGGAGTTAGGGCAGTAACTGAAACATACTAGGCACTCAATTAATATTTATTGGGTGATCATGAAGCACTTTGTCACGGTGAACAGTCTGTACCTTCATCGATTGCTACCAGAATAATGTTTATAAAATGAAAAACCAATCATCAACATTTTAAGCTGGGGGAGGACATGATCAGTTTCACGTTTTATAACAATTACGCTGGGGGCGCCTGGGTGGCTCACTTGGTTAAGCGTCTGATTCTTGGTTTCGGCGCAGGCCGTGATCTCACGGTTTGTGGGATCGAAACCCACATTGGAACCTGCCCGAGATTCTCTCTCTCTCTCTGCCCCTCCCCTGCTCACACTTGTTCTCTTTTTCTCAAATAAATAAACATTTAAAAAATATCCTGATAGCAGTCCAATTAATTGGAGAGGAGAGAGATTGAAGGTGGAAGGAAAAGTTGGGAAGTAATTTTAACACTGTAGCTGAGAGATAGGAGATTCGCCGTCAGGAAATGCGAATGGAAATGCAAGGGAAGCATGGGAGACAGATGTGAAGAAGGCAGAAAGGACGGGATTTGGACGAGGGACTGGCCATGAGTGTAACAGGGAAGGAGTTGTCCGGGTGATGCTCAGATTTTTGATCTGCGTGAGGAGGAGGGCGGTACATTTCATGGACATACGAGAGAGACGAAGAGGAGCAGGCTTTGAGCGGGGAGATCACGATCTCAGCTTTTGACAGTATTGAGCTGGAGGCAGCTGTGAGTTTTGGCGGAGATTCCAAGCAGGCGGTCGGACACATGGCCCTGGAACTCAGGAGGCAGGTCTGGACAAGACAAGGTTTACGAGGCTGGTGTTTTCAACTTTGGATAAAAGCCTCAATCCTTTTCCTAAGAAAAAATGCGAATAAGTATGCACACACACCTCCCTATAATTTCAGAAGGCCCATGGGAGGCCCGTGCAGAGATCCTAGGTTAAGATCAAGCAGGGGTAAGATTCCTCTGACTATCAGAGTCTTGAGGGAGAGAAAAGAGGAGCTTCGGTGGGGGAAGGAAGGAGAGGAGATGGGAGCGGAGGGGCAGGAGAGAAGAGGAAACAATGGGAGAAACTTGGCACCAGCAACTTTCACTGGGTGTGGGTGAGAAGGAAGAAAAGCTGACGAAGGAGATTCGGTGGGAGGGGCTCAAGAAGAGAGGAGAATAGGGAAGCCCGTGGGGGAGAAGTCAACAGTATTAAGTGCCATTGAAAATTCAAGAAGTTCTTTCAATGTGGCAATCCAGGAACTATCCACGGCCTTACCCTGAGTAATTTCAGGGGCGGGTGCTGGGAACAGAAACGTGATAACTTTTGGTTGAAGATTGAGTAGACTTGAAAAAGGGTGTTGCGTTTGTGTTTATTTTGAGAGAAAGAGGGGAGGAAAGGGCAGAGAGAGACGGGGAGAGAGAAAATCCCAAGCAGGCTCTACAGTGTTAGTGCAGAGCCCGACTCGGGGCTCGATCTCCTGGAGTGTGAGATCATGACCTGAGCTGAAACAAAGAGTTGGACACTTAACCTGATTAACCGACTGAGCCACCCGGGTGCCCCTGAGAAAGGATTTTAATGAATTGCTACTCCCTTTAAGAATCTCTGTCATGGGGTCATCATGGACCTTTGTGCGGGCTCTCCAGGGTCCTTATCAGCATCTCATTCTCCCTGGAGGAAGCCCCACAGTGAGTAGTCTTACTAGAAGTGGTGCCTTAATAGAAACAGACACCACACAGGCCAAGTCCCCCCTTTCCCCTACCCTGGACCAGTGTTATGTGGCAAACTGTGTCTCCCAGAAATTAAAAAAAAATTTTTTTTACATTTATTTATTTTAAAAAAATTTTAAATGTTTTATTTATTTTTGAGACAGAAAAACAGAGCATGGGCGGGGAGGAGCAGAAAGAGAGGGAGACACAGAATCCGAAGCAGGCTCCAGGCTCTGAGCTGTCAGAACAGAGCCCACTGCGGGGCTCGAACTCACGAATGTGAGATCATGACCTGAGCCAAAATCGGAGGCTTAACTGGCTGAGCCACCCAGGTGCCCCTGCATTTACTTATTTTTGAGAGATGGAGAGAGAGAGAGAGAGAGAGAGAGAGAGAGAGAGAGAGAGCCAGCATGAGCAGGGGAGGGGCAGAAAAAGAAGGAGACACAGAATCCAAAGCAGGCTCCAGGCTTTGAACAAGCTGTCAGCACAGAGCCTGATGCGGGGCTTGGACCCATGTATCTCCCACAAATTTGCATTTTGAAGTCCTAATCCCCTAGTACCCAGATAGAATTTTTGAAAGGTAATTACGTTAAAAGGAAGTCAGTAAGATGCATCCTAATCCAATATGACTGGTGTCCTTATAAGAAAAGAAGATTTCTGGGGCACCTGGGTGACTCTATCGGTTGAGTGTCCAACTCTTAATTTGGGCGCAGGTCATGATCCACGGCTGTGGTATCGAGCCTTGAGTCGGGTCCTTGCTGAGATGGAGCCTGACTAAGATTCTCAGTCTCTCTCTTCCTCTCCCCCCTCCCCTGTGCATGTTCTCTTTCTCTACAATAAAACAAAATTAAATTAAATTAAATTAAAAACAGAGAAAATTAGAAAGCAGACATGCACAGAGTGAAGACCATATGAAGACACAAGGAGAAGATGGCCCCCTTCAAGGCAAGGAGAGAGGACTTGGAAAAAACCAATCCTGTCTACATCTTGATCGCAGGCCGCTGGCCTCCAGAGCTATGAGAAAATAAATTTCTGTTGTTTAAACTCCCTAGTCTGTGGTATTTGTATATACCACATACATATTACAGCAGCTTGAGCTGACTAATACAGGAAGCCCAAGAGCAGACATGTGATGTAGGCTTGGCCGACCTGTCTCTTCTGGAATGCTGAATCCTGATGAAGTGACATTATTCACGTATGAGGGAGATTCATTCATGAGGGAAGGAGGTGATTGGGTCCTAGTCATCACGGCAGTGGGACAGGCTGATCTGCCTCCAATTTCCATCCAATAGATTCCTTTCCTTTGTGTAATATATCTAGATGCTGACACAGTTGCTTACAGTCAAGAGTCCTGTGTGATACAGTAGGAAAGGAGGGTCAGAAAATGGTAACTAGTGAGGGTCAAGGGAAGGAAAGAGAAGGAGGTGTTGCTTTGTTCTGTTTTTTTTCCCTGAAGTGAAAGACCTGAACTTATATATACAGGTCATTTAACTCTCCTAATGGCCATTATGATGAATGGCTTCGCTTTCCGCGGCACCCCTGCTAGTCAGAATGTTAGGGCAGGCGGTTGGTTTTGCTCTGACAGGATACGTGGGGGCCAGCAGGGAGGCAGCGAGGCAGTCGTGGCCGGCTGTGGGGGGAGTCGGAGGCCTGTCTGGCTCCACAGGAAGCCGGAGCAAACCAGACAGGCCCAAGATGGCGGATGCCCTGTCAGGAACCCCCTGACCAAATAAGGAAGAAAATATTCGAAACCATGCATCCCCACCCCAAGAAATGAATATGCTATCCCTTAGTTAACAACTACCAAAAACTGATAGAAACTCAGCCCCCAGGGAGGTGGGGGCAGCTCTCTCTTTCTTGAGCTCACAGGCTCTCACACCTTGAGAATGTACTCTTCACTTTAATAAACTCCCCCATTTTGTCACTCATTCACTGTGGTGTCTGTCCTTGAATTTTTTCTCACGAAGAGATCAAAAATCTTCAGTGACACCTTTGGGACAGGCTGAATGGAAGCCCCAGGGCCTGGCGTCTTCCCAGTTCACCTGCAGCAAAACCAGTTAGAAGCCCACCTGAATCAAGGTGGGGGGGAGGTGGATCCCGCCTCTTGCTGGAGTGAGTGTCAGAGAAGTTGTAGCGGTGTTTCAATACCGCCACAGCCGCCTGCTTTAGTAACTTTTGGAGGATGTCCTGAGCCTTTGAGGGTCTGGGGATTAAAGTGGAAATATTTAAAACAGAGAGGGTCAGGGCGCTTGGGTTACTCAGTTGGTTGAGTGTCCAATTCTTGATTTCAGCTCAGGTCATGATCCCGCAGTTTGTAGGATTGAGCCCCACATCAGGTTCCGTGCTGACAGTGCGGAGCCTGCTTGGAATTTTCTCTCCCCCTCTCTGTGCCCCCCACCCTGTCTCTTGTTCTTTCTCATTCTCCCTCACTCTCTCTCAAAATAAATAAGCATTTAAAAAAGAGGATTTTCTCCTCTCTCCCTCCATTCTTATCCCCTGCTCGATCTCTCTCTCTCTAAAAATAAAAAAATAGAGAGGGTCTGTAGACATGTATGGGAAACTGGAGGGAAGGGAAGAATTTTCATCTAAGAATAGTCACAGGAAGAAGGGTGGTAGTAGGTGTTAATTGGAAAGAAGAAAGCCAGACAGACATTACCCAGGCCTCCCGTCCCAGACCCAAAATTTTGGGTAAGATTCCAGCAGCAAAGAAATAATGTAGCTCAGGGCTCCCGTACAACGGTGAGACACCCAGGAAACAAGCACTTCAGAGAGAAGGGAGGGGACGGATAGAATGTGGCCTGGGAGACATCACTGAACTTCGGAAGCAACCAATTTAGACTTCTCCTAATTTGAGATACATTTCCTTATTGTTTAAGCCTGTTTAAGTCAGGGCTTGTCCCTTGCAGACAAAGGCATCCTAATGGATACATAGGTATTTACCGAGGACCAACTAAAAGAATAAGAAACTCTCTTCCTTGGGGTACCTGGGTGGCTCAGTCGGTTAAGCTTCCAACTCTTGATTTTGGCTCAGGTCATGATCTCACAGTTCATGGGATTGAGCCCCACCTTGGGCTCTGCGCTGACAGCATGGAGTCTGCTTCGGATTCTCTCTCTCTCTCTCTCTCTCTCTCTCTCTCTCTGACTGCGCTGACAGCATGGAGCCTGCTTCGGATTCTCTCTCTCTCTCTCTCTCTCTCTGAAAATAAATAAATAAGCTTTTAAGAAGAAAAGGGGCACCTGCGTGGCTCAGCTGGTTAAGCATCCGACCTCGGCTCAGGTGGACATGTCACGGTTTGTGAGTTCGAGCTCCTAACTGGGCTCTCTGCTGTCAGCCTGGAGTCCGTTTGGGATCCTTGGTGCCCCGTCTCTGCCCCTCCCCTGCTTTCACGGGCATGTGTGTGCTGTCTCTCTCTCTCAAAAATAAACATTTTTAAAAACCCTCTCTTTCTGGAAAGAATGACAAATTAATAAGGGAGAAAACTTGTCATTTAATGAAGAAGAGAGACTACTGACGAGAGGCCAGGAGTTCCAGACCTTGTTATGTGACCTTGAACAAGTCATTGGATCTTATCAGATCTCAGTCTTTACATCCTTGAGATGAGAAGGTGGGGTCTCTGTCTGCCAAGATCCCCTCTGGCTAAAGAATTCTGTCTTAATAAATGCCAACTAGAGGAAAGCTGAGGCACTCAATCACTTTTTGTTCAGCATCCCTGGTCTGCCAAGAAATGAATGGCAAAAGCCCACAGAAAGGCAAAAAAGAAATTCAATGGCCTTTTAAGGAAATACTCTACTTGTTCATTTTAATAGCAAAATATAGCAATCTCTGAACTAGAAATACAGTAGATATCAAAGTCATTTAATAAAAATATTCCCTGTTACACATCCTGTAAAGTAAGGGAAAGAGACAGGAAAGGAAACTGGGAGAATCAAAGAGAAGGGAGGGGAAAGGCAGAGAGCGTGGAGGGATGCCAGAGGCCCGCTCTGGCTGGTCCATGGTCCCCTGAAGGGATTGTGGCGTTGGCGAAAAATTGGGTTGAGAGAGATCCACGCAGTTTCTTTCTTTCTTGGTCACCAGCCTGGCATCATCTCTGGCATCTCTCTGGTATCTCTCTATCTTGCCTGGTTTGGGGTCTTTATTTATAGACTTAAGTGTTAACATGACATCAAAAAGTGGAATTTTTACAAATAATTCTCAGCGATAAAGATGCTTTGAAAAGGGCACAGAAACAGGTTTTACAGAGGCATTTTTTCAGAACTACTCTAATTACAGTGAGGTAGCTTACACATCATAGGATAACAGGATATTCTCAGTGAAAAGCAGATAACATATACATTTGTTTGAACCGGTAGTAAATCTTACAACTAAGAAGATAGCAGGACGTTTTCAGTGAGCAGAGAGCAAACACATTTTATAACAATAACGCTAAGATTCAGGCAGAAACAAGGCTAGGAGGCATTCTATTTGGCTCACAAGAGGAAGAATGTATTCGTGATGGTCAGTAGATAAACCTTTTGTCAACCTTGTTCTTTGATGTTGAAGTTGTAAGCGCCCTAGGCGCCCTAGAAGAGCCGGCCTTTACATATGAGTTTAAGTTGTAACTACTCTTAACCATCCTCACAATGGGCACCAAATTAGCATATGTATGCGCAGTAACTTATGCCTTGCTCTTGTTTGTTTTCTTATTCCTAAATAGGCTCTTTTTCTCCAGGCCAGAGTAAATATTATTCTTGTGTTCTTTAACCCCTTAGAAGAGCCTTTCAACAAAACATCTGCAGTGCTTTGTTTAAATTCCTCTGTATAGAGGTGGGAAATGCTTCTTCCCATGAGCTATCTGTGTGGGGAATATCGAGCTGACTTGGAACATTGTGAGGCCTAATCAACAGCAACAGGCTTAATTTCACATGAGCAGTAGTAGCAGAAGGAGATGCCAGTTTCCGCCTCTCATGGCAGGAGCCGTGCACGTCTGCCATTTCCTTACTGTGACCGTGTCATCCAGCAAGGCTGGTGTGGCTCCCAGCAGGGGGATGTCATGTAATGGGAACAGAAGGTAGCAAAAATCCTGGAAAAGTAAAAGACAGCTGTGAACCTGGGTTCACAGACACGGAGTCTCAAATGTAGACAGAAAACACATACAAGACAAGACATGCACACAGAGGGAGAGAATCAGACACACCTACGGAGACACATACAGAAGTCATGGGAAAGCTGAGCGTCACCTCCAAAAAACAAGAAGTCATTGATTCGAGGTGGGAAATAGCCGCAAGGAAATAAGACTGTGTGGTGTGACCTTTTGGCTACAGCCTGTTTACTTTGGTTGTGCTCTTTAAAATAATATAATTTATTGGGGTGCTTGGGTGGTTCAGTCAGTTAAGCATCTGACTCTTGGTTTCGACTCAGGTCATGGTCTCATGGTTTGTGAGATCAAGCCCTGAGTGGGGCTCTGTGCTGACAGTGTGGAGCCTGCTTGGGATTCTCTCTCTCTCCCTCTCTCTCTGCACCCCTCCCCCAAAATAAATAAACTAAGATAAAAATTTTAAATTATATGGCTTATTGACATAAAAGAGTGTTCCAGAAATTCAGTGCTATCTGCTAGAGTGACTTATATAGATGCCCTACCTTGTCATCCCATGTCCGAGCATGCTTAGAACCAACCCCCCCACAACTTGCAAACATTTAAAGTTTGAAAAGAATGTGTTGGTGTGTTATGGGGAGGACATTAGCCCAGAAGGAAGGAAATTCAGGTTTCGGTTTCAGTATGATCCCTGAGAGTTGTCAAGCCACTTCTCTTTCCTGAACCTTTATTTCCTCAAATGAGGTAATGATCGCATCTCGCCCCTTCTGTCTTGAACATGCTGGCTTCCCATGTGACTTCCAGACACTGCAGAATGCAGTCGCCTTTGTCTTTTCTTTTTATGTTTTTGTTTTGTTTTGAATTTTTGAGAAACAGAGGGAGAAAGCATGAGCAGGGAAGGGTCAGAGAGAGAGGGAGACACAGAATCTGAAGCAGGCTCCAGGCTCTGAGCTAGCAGTCAGCACAGAGCCCAACGCGGGGCTCGAACCCACAAACCGTGAGATCATGACCTGAGCCGAAGTCGGACGCTTAACCAACTGAGCCACCCAGGCGCCCCGCCTTTGTCTTCTAAAAATCCTAATGAGGGGCATCTGAGTGGCTCAGTCCGTTAAAGCATCTGGCTTTGGCTCAGGTCATGATTTCACAGTTCACAAGTTTGACCCCTGCATTGAGCTCTGTGCTGACAGCTTAGAGCCTGGAGCCTGCTTTAGATTCTGTGTTTCTGTCTCTCTCGGCCCCTCCCCTGCTCATGCTCTCGCTCTCTCTCAAAAATAAATTAAAGAACAATTTTTTTAATTAAAAAAGAAATCCTAACAAAAATTTCACGATCCGTGGATTCGAGCCCCATGTCGGGCTCTGGGTCAACAGCTCGGAGGCTGGAGCCTGCTTCAGATTCTGTGTCTCACTCTCTCTCTGCTCCTTTCCTGCTCATGCTCTGTCTGTCCTTCTCTCAAAATAAATATTTTTTAAAAATCCTAACAAAGGTTGTTATATCCAAGATTTCAATATCATCCCCAAAAACCAGAGACCGCCAGGGAGACCGAGTCACGCATGCAAAAGCAAAGGGCTTTATTACTACAACGGGTTTATAAGCTCGGGCTCACAGACTTCACCAGCGCAGTGGATCCGTGCTGAGGGCCCTGAACAAAGGAGGGGCAGGGCCTATATGGGTTTGGGAAGGGGGAGTTACAGGAAATTGTGACACAGGTACAGTGACCCAATCATTATCACATAACATCATTGGCAGTAACTTTAACCATACACATTGTCCAGAGGGCTTGTTACTTTTGGTGGGATCCAATCACAACATTTAGAATGTTAACCAATTACAGAGTGGACCCAGGACCCAGGACTCAGGACCCTCACATAGGGTGTAACTAGCCTTAAGCAGTAAGTGATTATCTATAGCTTCTATCTCTAGGCCTGCCCTTAGAAATGTTAAGGGTGTTAGCTGGCCTTTGCTGATTGGGTGTTACAAGGGTGGTCCCTCCTGCCTTGGGCAATGTGTGCCCTTCTATTGTCTAATGATTCTGAGAAACCAACACCTAGGCCTCCAAGGTCAGAGGGGAAACTTGAAGCCTGTCATGGAGTCAGTTTGATTCAGACCTGCGTCCTTACAAGGTGACTGGGCAACTTTTGGGAGCTAAAGGAATTTCGTAGCAGAACTTGCAAATTAATACGTCTAAGGTTTGAAAATTAGTTACAAAAACTGAACTCATGCTTTCACTCACCCACAAACGAGTCACTACCTAGGAAAAACAAAAGGCAACACCACGAAAGAAAAGAATGTTTCAGAAAAGAAATGGAAATAGCGTTTTGGTTTGTTTCTGGGTGCCATCCCTCTGGAGATGAGGGGAGTTTGGAGGCATCCACAGGAGTGTGAGCAGAGCCCACGGCTGTTCTCAGGGATTCAGGCCCTGTCCCTCTCCCCAGTGTCTCGTCATTGTTTGCTTTAAACGTTTTCTGTTGGAAAATATGCAGGTGAAGCTATAACATATTCTTTTTTTTTTTTAATTTTTTTTTTATGTTTTATTTATTTTTGAGACAGAGAGAGACAGAGCATGAGAGGGGGAGGGGCAGAGAGAGAAGGAGACACAGAACCAGAAGCAGGCTCCAGGCTCTGAGCGGTCAGCACAGAGCCTGACGTGGGGCTCGAACCCACAAACGTGAGATCTGACCTGAGCTGAAGTCGGAAGCTTAGCCGACTGAGCCACCCAGGCGCCCCAGCTATAACATATTCTTGCTGCTGAATAAGTGAAACAATTCAGAAGCTAAGAAAGCAGGGTGCCTGGGTGGCTCAGTTGGTTAAGTGCCTGACTGCAGCTCAGGTCATGATCTCACGGTCCGTGGGTTCGAGCCCTGCATCAGGCTCTGTGCTGACACTCGGAACCTGGAGCTCGGAGCCTCCTTCGGATTCTGTGTCTCCCTCTCTCTCTGACGCTCCCCTGATCTCTCTGTGTCTCAAAAATAAAGCAAAAATGAAAGTGACTCCTAAGGACCTTACTGCCTTCCTTAGGGGTAACGACTCAGAAGTTGGTTGCGTCCTTCCAGAACTTTCCCGATGCATTCAGATTCATGGAGACACAGATTTACCTCCATATATTTATATTTCGTTTCATTTTTGTTGATATGATTTACATATTGTATTACATCTTTTTTTCTGCAACGTGGTATTTTACGGAAATTCCACATACACATAGGCACACCCTGCTATGTCTTGGAGAAAAAAAAGGCTAAAAAAATATTTTTGAGGGATACGTGGAAAGGAGGAGGCAGTGTTACTACTTTTATTTGTGTTCCTAAGAGACTCAGGTCATCATCAGCACCAGAACAGGGGATTTCTCCGGGAAGCAGTCTGCCCACCACACCGCTGTTTCTCCCTTGCTAGTAGAACATGATTTTGTTCCGAGATACGAAGGCCAGGAGTTTTTGGGAAAGCTCAATCTCTTCCCAGCCTCAGGAGGTGATTTTTTATTAGTCAGAGTCACACTCCTCAAATCTGAGCTACATCAGAGCCATCTGGCTGTCTTGTTAAAACACAAACGAGTGGGCCTGAGGGATCTCATGATTGTGGTGGGGTCTGAGAGTTCTCATTTCTTTTTTTTAAATTGTTTAATGCTTTTTATTTACTTTTGAGAGAGAGAGAGAGAGAGAGAGAGACAGTGGGATCAGGGGAGGGTCAGAGAGAGGGAGACACAGAATCCAAAGCAGGCTCCAGGCTCTGAGCTGTTAGCACAGAGCCCGATGTGGGGCTCGAACTCACGAACCGTGACCTGAGCCAAAGCTGGGCGCTTAACCGACTGAGCCACCCAGGCGCCCCTCATTTCTTTTTATTATGCTTATTTATTTTTTGTAATAATCTCTACACCCAACCTAGGGCTTGAACACACAACCCTGAGATCAAGAGTTGCATGCTCTACCAACTGAGCCGGCCAGGCACACTGAATTTGCCTTCTTTTTCTTTCCTAAATACAATTTATTGTCAAGTTAGCTAACATAGAGTGTATACAGTGTGCTCTTGGTGTTGGGGGTAGATTCTCATGATTCATCGCTTACACACAACACCCAGATCTCATCCAACAAGCGCCCTCCTCAATGCGCATCTCCCATTCCCCCCACCATGCCCCCCATCTAAGCCACCCAGGTGCCCCCTAAAACAATTCTTACCATTTATACTCCATGCAGAAATCTATGAGAATCCATTTGATCACATTCTTTTTTAAATTAAGTTTTTCATTTTAATTCCACTATAGTTAACATACAGTGTTACGTTCGTTTCAGGTCTGCAACATAGCGATTCAACAATCATGTACATTACTCAGCGCCTGTGGCGGTAGGGATACCCCTCATCTCCACTGCCTGTTTCCCCTGCCCCCCTTTCCCCCCACGACCAAACCGTGTGTTCCCTATAGTGTGTTTCTTGGTTTCTCTCTCTCTTTCTCTCTTTCATTTGTTTTCACATTCTTTTTCGTAATCTTTGGTGACTTAATAGACAAGAAATGGGATCTCACCACTTTAACGTTCTGTGATGACTGGTATGTGTGAACATTTCCCGTGCATGTTACCCCCTGCATTTCCTCTTTTGTATTTCTATTAGGTGGGAAGCGCTTGAGACCATGTCTGACACACTTAACACTTAATATCTGTTTAATCAAATGTCTTTGGATGTCCTCGGTTCCCCCGTCCTGCCTAGTTCTTGAAACTCTATGGTTTTCTCTTTAATTACTTGCAGAATAAAAATACCTCTTCTGTGGGCATAATTAAAAAAATTTTTTTTTCCAGATTTCAGTTGGTAGTTTATTTAGAGCTCCTTTCCTTTTTTTTTTTTTAATTTTTTGATGTTTACTTAAGTTTGAGAGAGAGAGAGAGAGGGAAAGAGAGAGAGTGGCAGAGGGTGAATGGGAGGGGGGCAGAGAGAGAAGGAAAGGCAGAATTCGAAGCAGGTTCCAGGTTCTGAGCTGTCAGCACAGAGCCCGATGTGAGGCTTGAACTCACTGACTACGAGATCATGACCTGAGCTGAAGTCGGATGCTTAACCAACTGAGCCACCCAGGCGCCCTGAGCTGGTTTTAGTTTTGTATTGTTTGGAAATTTAAGAAGTTATATGAGGGGCTCCTGGGTGGCTCATGATTTCACAGTTTGTGAATTGGAGCCCTGCTTTGGTTGATCCCTGTTTCTCTCTCTGCCCCTCACTCACTTGCTCCCTCTCTCTCTCAAAAAAAAAAAAAAGTTCTATGAGGATCTTTTTCTCTCCCCGCACCCCCCAGGCTTAGAAATCTTTTTTCCTGGGATGCCTGGTGGCTCAGTCAGTTAAGCCTACGACTTCAGCTCAGGTCATGATCTCACATTCGTGGGTTCAAGCCCTGCTTCGAGCTTTGTGCTGATAAGCTCAGACAGAGCCTGGAGCCTGCTTCTGATTCTGTGTCTCCCTCTCTCTGTCCCTCCTCTTCTCATGCTCTATCTCTCTTAGTATCAAAAACAAATAAAACATTAAAAAAAAGAAATCTTTCTTCCTTCAGAGGATTTGATCACTGTTCAGTTCTATTATATTCTGGGTTTTCTACAACTTGGTTCTTTTTTTAAAATTAATTAATTAATTTATAGAAAGAGAGAAAGAGAGAGAAAGCAGGGAAGGGGCAGAGAGAGAGAGAGAGACACCCAGAATTCAATGCAGGCTCCAGGCTCTGAGCTGTCCGCACAGAGCCCCACGCAGGGACTGAACTCACAAATCGTGCAAGATCATGACCCAAGTTGAAGTCGGATGCTTGACTGATGGAGCCACCCAAGCACCCCTCCAATAGCTTGGTTCTTGTGACTCACTCTGTGGCCCTTCTGTGAGTTTTGACTGTTGTCTAACAACTTGCCTTATTAAACTCCCAACGTTAAGAAGAAAATGCGGGGGCGCCTGGGTGGCTCAGTCGGTTAAGCCTCCGACTTCGGCGCAGGTCAGATCTCACGTTCGTGGGTTCGAGCTCCATTTCGGGCTCTGTGCTGACAGCTAGCTCAGAGCCAGGGGCCTGCTTCCGGTTCTGTGTCTCCTTCTTTCTCTGCCCCTCTCCCTCTCATGCTCTGTCTCTGTCTGTATCAAAAATAAATAAAACATTAAAAAAAACCAAATTCATAAAAAAAAAAGGAAAATGCGGTCAGAAACACATAGCATTAAATTTACCACCTTAACCACGTTACAGTATACGGCTCAGCAGTATTCAATCTATTCACACTGCTGTATAACGGACCTCTAAAATTTTCTTTTCTTGCAAAGCTGAAATTCTATACTCACAGGACGCTAATTCTCCCTCTACCCTCTTCCAAGCCCTTAGCGACCACCTTCATACTTTCTGTTTCTACGGTTTTAACTACTTTAGATAGTCCACATGAGTGGAATCATACAGTATTTGTCCTTTTGTGACTGGCTTACTCGCTTAGTTTACATTCCTTGAAGTTCATCCATGATGTAGTATGCGAGAGGATTTCCCTCTTTTTTTAAAGCTGCCTCATATTCTATTCAATGCATATGTCACATTTCTGTTACACATTGTTTCCATGTCTTGGCTACTGTGAATAATGCTGCAATGAACAAGGGTGTGCAGACATCACTTGAAAATCCTGCTCTGAATTCTTTTGCTAAGGTAATCGTGGTGAGGTTGAGCTATTCGGCAAGGAACTGGTGAGCCTGGATGTGGGTCTGAAAGAAAGGAAGGAGGCCACGATGATACCCAGATTTTGAGGCTAGCGGGTGCCATTCCCTGAGGTGGGAAACACGAAGGGAGGACATTTAGCCAGGGTGGAGCTGGAGGGACTCGATAAGTCCAGGTTCGGAGACTCTGGGCTTGGGATGCCTGCGGGACATACCCATGAGTGGTCAGAATCAGTTGGATAACAGGAAGGAGAGGGCTGGGCTAGAGCCAGAGACAAAGACTTGAGCTGAATTGCGCTTTCGAAAATTAACTGAAAACCATAGAATTGATGCCTTTATTTGCTGAGGACTTGAGGGAGGTGTATTGATGCGAAGATAATTTTGAATCACTTAGAAACTTATTTGCAGTCTTCAAATGTTCTGGTCGAGTATTTTCTTGCTACTGAGTAGGGCAGATTCACTTTCTCCAGAAGTGACCCTCAGCACGCTTCGCTTTGGATGGTGTTCCCACCTCCCTGAATCTTTACCCTCACTGGAGACCCGTGCGCTTGAGACAGTCAAGTCTGTATCAAGCAGGTCTGAGCAGGAGATTCTAAGCTATTTGAGTTGGAGATCTTAAATGTTGGGCTTTAGCTTTCTGCTACAACTTCAAATCCTACCCTCACCCTTAAATGCCTAAAGCCAGAGTGCCGATAAATGAAAGCAAGACTATTCCTGAATGTCATTGTCAAGAGTCACTCAAGAAGGGCAGAGCAAGTGGCTTAAGTAAGAGCGTCCTCCCGTTCCTCTGGCTCCTGACCCTGACTCACTCTTCCTTCCCTAGCCCCTTGGCTGGCTGTTACTTGTGTTAAACCACTCACTCAGATCTTGAGTTTTCTTGAAAACTAGGGATCTTTGTCCTGCTGAAGAGACTACACTGCCCACTTTGTTTCAACAGAGGGCAGTAGAGAGCTGCCAACAGCTTACGTTTCTCAGCTCAGAGAAAAAAGTCCGTTTAGTTCCCCCAAAGTCCAGGTCCCCAAATACAGCACACCGTGTTTCACGTGTTCATGAATGGGAGAGATCTTTGTGGAGGGAGGGAGAGTCTGCATCTCTCAGATCACTCTTCCTCCGGCAAGCGAGAGGTCAGCTCTGTGCAGCTCACGGAAGTCCTCACGGGAGAGCTTGGCCTTGGAGGAGTAGGAGTTGGCGAAATAGCTTTGTTCACAGAAAAGATGGTCAAAACCATGGCAACACATGGTAGATTTAGGGAAAAACAAGACGTCTGGTGTTAGTGGAGCAGAGGTTGGGGTGGGGGCACCAGTGATAGATACGCTCTCACCTAACAGGCACATAGGTGCCATCAAGAAGGGTCCATCTTGGGGGTCCCTGGGGGGCTCAGTCGGTTGAGTGTCTGATTTAGGCTCAGGTCATGATCTCATGGTTCATGAATTTGATTTGTGAGTTCAAGCCCTGCATCCGGCTCTGGGCTGACAGCTCACAGCCGGGAGCCTGCAGTGCGGATTCTGTGTCTCCCTCTCCCTCCTCTACTCAAGCTCAGTCTACGTCTCCCTCTCAAAGATAAATTAACATTAAGAAAAAAAAAAAAAAGAAGGGCCCATCTTGAAGGACTCCCATCCTGAAGACAATGGGAAGTCACTGAAGGATTTTGAGCGGGGTGGTAACTCACACGTAGCCAATTTTGGTTTTGTTTTGTTTTTAATTGAAGTATATTCTGGTATTGTCGATCTTTTTCGTTTTAGCCCATCAGCTGTGTATACAGTGATATTGTGTTTTTTGAGAGGGCGAGAGAGTGCATTAATAGGAGAGGGGCAGACAGAGAAGGAGAGAGAGAATCCCAAGCACGCTCCAAACTCAGGCCTCAAACTCACAAAACTGTGAGATCATGACCTGATCCAAAATCAAGAGTCAGATGCTTAACCACTGAGCCACCCAGGCACTCTCCTCTCTAAGATTTTTTAAAAAGAAAGGCCTGTTGGTATTTTAATGACTTTGTCATTATTTTTGGTTTTCAGGAGTTTGGATGTGTTGAGGGGTGTGTGTGTGTGTGTGTGCGCGCGCGCACCTGTGTGCTTAGTCTGCCTATGGTTCTTTTCGCTTCTTAGATCTCTGGTTTGATCCATTATCTCTTCAACTGTTTCCTCGGCTCAATTCTTTCTCTCTTCTTTGGAAGTTCAATGATGCATACATTATACCATTTTATGTTGTTCCACATTTCTTGGATGTTTGATTCTACCTCTTCCCCCCACCCCCACCTACTTTTCTCTTTGAATTTCAGTTTGGATTTCAATTTAGTTAAATTCTATGAACCCATCTTCAAGGCGCTGATTACTTCTCAGCTGTATGGAGTCCATGGACTAGCCTGTTGAGTATTTTCCTTCTTCTCTCCTGTTGTGTTCACAATATTCTCACATTTCCATTTGACTTTTCTTACAGTTTCTATCTCTCTGTTGAAATTCTTTATCTGTTCATGCAAGTTGTCCGTGTTTTCCACCAGAGCACATAACAGAAGTATTTAACATATTACTTATAGTTGGTTTTTTTATTTAAAGTTTATTTATTTTGAGAGAGCAGAGAGAGCATGAGTGTGGGAGGGAGAGAGGGAGAGAGGGAGAATCCCAAGCAGGCTCCAGTCAGTATGCAGAGCCCGTCACAGGGCTTGAACCCGCTAAACTGTGAGATCATGACATTAGCTAAAATTGGGAGTCAGTCACTTAACCCACTGAGCCACCCAGGCATCCCACACATAGTGGAAATTCCTTGTTTGATAGCACGGCATCTGGATCATCTCTGAGACGGTTTCTCTTGCTTACATTGTCTTGACGGGGCTGGGCTTTTTGGTGTAGTTGCATAATTTTTTTTAAAGTTTGTATTTATTTAAGAAATCTCTGCACCCAACATGGGGCTTGAACTCACAACTGAGAAGAAAAGCTATTAAAACCAAGGTCAAAGGGGCCAGCCAGATGTCCGAGGCTGGATACCCCCCTTGCATGCTTTTGGCCTGTGTAATCTCGTTTGCCTCCTGTGTCCCAACTGCGGGGAGCACCACTGGTAGGTGCCCCCTCCCCTTTTCCTTTTCCTTCTCCACCCCCTATCATCCCAGTGAGAAAACGAGGCCAGTGTCAAGGTTCGGGGCTCAGCCTTTGGAGGTGACCGTGTTGGGCCAGCACCGGTGCATAATAAACCATCTTTTCTGATTCCCCGAGTGCGAGTGGCTGGTCTCTTCCTGGGCACCAAGTGTTTTTTTGTAACCACAACCTCAAGATCAAGAATTGCATGCTCTTCCAACTGAGCCGGCCAGGCGTGACTATAGTTTCACAATTTTGATTTTATTTTATTTCTTAATTTTTATTTATTTTTGAGAGAGAGAGAGAGACAGAGACAGAGACAGAGACAGAGACAGAGAGTGCAAGCAAGGAAGGGGCAGAGAGAGAGCGAAGAGGACAGAAGATCCAAAGCGGGTGCAGCACGGAGCCTGATGCTGGGCTAGAGCTCACGAACCATGAGAGCTGAAGTGGTCACATAACCGACTGAGCCACCCAGGCACCCCTATGGTTTTATAATTGTTAACCTAATTCTGAACATCGTATATAGGACAGTAGAGACTGGAGCAAATGTTATGTATTCTTGGAAACGAGCACTCTTTTTTCCGTTAAGCTATTCGTGTGGAGGACTGAGGCAATCGGCCGGAGTAGAGCTGGGCATGGATTTTTCTGGTTGCGGCAACTCTTCTAGTGCGATCTTTGCTTGAGGTTTGGGGTTGGTTTTCGTGGAGGATTTTTCTCAGTGTTTCTGCACCACCTTCCTCCTTAGGCTTTCCCGTGTGCCTGCACCCCAGGCGGCCCCTCCACGGGCAGTGTGTCTGCATCTTACTCGGGACTTGCTAGCCTGGGAGGTGGGGACCGGGATCTCTCCACCGCCCCGGACCTGCCTCGATCTTAGGCCAGCTCTCTGTCCCTGGATCGTGCGTTTAGGACCCTTTCAGTGATGGTGCACCCCTTGCAATGATAGAAGCCTTCCAGTGGACTGGACCTGGGCTAGTTTGGAGGCCTCCCCAGGGGTAGACTTTGTCTTTTTGTTTCCTGTCCTTCGGGGTAATGCTTTGTCACCCATGTCCTGGGCCCTTCTTCTAGCGATGGAAGGGTGTCTGTCGTTCATTAGGGAAAAGGGGTCGGGTGGACGTCACGCCCTTCCCAGAGTGCTCTTGTCATCATGGAGTGAGCCACCAGAGGGGCTTTCTCTGACTTCCCTCTGTGCCCCTGTCGTCTTCATGAGCATCGGGCGAAGGTCCACAGAGAAGACCCGCCAAGCGGTGTGAATGCCGTGCGCATCAGCAGCTCTCAGTTCCGGGCCACACCTGGATTTTAGCAATTTGTTTAAAATTGTAGCTGAGTTTTTCTAACCCATTTGTAGGGCAACCTCATCTCCCTCCCCTCCCCCCACGCTCTGTTGCAGGTGAGCGGTCTGTCCTAGCTCTGGGAGAAAGAACCTCTTTCCTCAGATCCCAGCGCTGTTACCTCAGCACTCTGAAGGGTCCCAGAAATATTCTTAATATTATCATCTAGCTCTGTGTGTGTGTGTGTGTGTGTGTGTGTGTGTGTGTGTGTGGTTCTAATTAAAGTAATTTAAGGTGGCTGGTTTTTGAAGCTATTTTTATTTTATTGATTTATTTCTTTTTTACGTTTATTCTTTGAGAGATAGAGAGCTAGGGAGGGTTAGAGAGAGGGAGACACAGAATCTGAAACAGGCTCCAGGCTCTGTGCTGACAGCTCAGAGCCTGACGCAGGGCTTGAACTCACCAACGGTGAGATCATGACATGAGCCGAAGTCAGACACCTAACTGACTGAGCCACCCAGGCACCCCTGAAACTATTTTTATACCACTAAACCAAAATTACCAGGTCCAAAATGAGAAATGACCAGAATGGCCAGGCATGATGCATTCAGGCACAGGAATTAGGCGAGGATATCTGTTTCTCGCATGACTTGATGATAATCTAAAAAGCTAAGAGAGGAGCCTGCGTGATACAGTTGGTTAAGCGTCTGAACCTTGATTTCAGCTCAGGTCACGATCTCACAGTTTGTGAATTCGAGCCCCGTGTTGGGCTCTGTGCTGACAGCACGAAGTTTGCTTGGGATTCTCTCTCTGCCCTTCCCCCACTCTTTCAATCTCTCTCAAAATAAATAAATAAATATTTTGAAATTTGAAATAAAACATTGAAGGTATACATGCTAATGAAGATGTAAATCTCATACATTTATATATTGTAATATGATTGCCATTGCAGCGGTGATCATCATCTCTACCACATTACATAATTATCCTTTCTTTAGTAGTTGGAATAATTAAGTTCTAGTCTCTGATCAAGTCTGATGATTATAATACAATATTTCTGGCTGTATTCACTGTACTGTGCATTAGATCTCTAGGGCTTTTTTGCTACTAATTGTAAGTTTATACCCTTAAATAACATCTGTCCCAACCCCATCTCCTGTGACCACCATTTTACCGCCTGTCTTTATCAGCTTGGCTTTTTAAAATTCCACATATGAATGCTGTTATACAGTCCTTGTCTTTCTCTATGTCACTTAGCCTAGGGCAGGCTGTCACATGGGCAGGATGTCCTCCTTTCTCAGGGCTAAATATTATCCCATTGTGGGCGAGCACACACATTTGCACACACACCCCCACACGCATGTGTGCGTGTGTGTGCGCCACATCTTCTTTATCCTTTCATCCAGCGATGGGCACTTAGGCTGTTCCTGTGTCTTGGCTATTGTGAATAATGCCTCAGTAAATATGGAAGTGCGTATATTTCTTCAAAATTCTGTTTTCATTTCCTTTGGGTCTTTAGTCAGAAGTGGCATTGCTTAATAATATGGTAAATCTATTTTTAATTTTTTGAGAAACCTTCATATTGTTTTCCATAGTGGTTGAATCAGTTTACGTTCCTGCCAACAATGTGGAAGTATTCCTTCTTCTCACAACCTTGCAATACTTTTTATCTCTTGTCTTTTTAAAAAATTAATTTTTTTTTAAGACAGAGCACAAGCAGGAGGGGTAGAGAAAGAGGGAGAATCTCAGGCAGGCTCCACACTGTCAACATGGAGCCTGATGCAGAACTCAGACTCAGGAATCATGAGATCATGACTTGCGCCGAGATCGAGAGTCAGAAGCTTAACCGACTGATCCACCCAAGGCGCCCCTAACTCTTGTATTCTTGACAAAAACCATTCTAACAGGTATGAGGTGACATCTCACTGTGGTTTTGATTTGTATTTCCCTGGTGATTAGTGATGGTAAGCCTCTTTTCATGTCCCTGTTAGCCATTTGGACATCTTCTTTGGAAAAATTTTTGGGAGTGGTGCGTCCAATTTCATCACTCTGCGTGTGTTTATCCAGTTTTCCCACCATCATTTGGCAAAGACACTACTTTTTCTCCATTGTGTGCTCTTGGCTGTCTTGTCGAATATTAGTTAATCATACAAACATAATTCTGACTCTCTTGGTCCATGTATCTATTGTGTGTGTGTGTGTGTGTGCGCACCAGTATGTACTGTTTTTATGATCATAGCTTTGTAGTATAGTTGGAAATCAGGAAGTGTAATACTTACAGTTTTGTTTTCCTCAGGATTGCTTTAGTTGTTTGGGGAATCTTGTGGTTCCATACAAATTTTAGAATTTTTTTCCCTTTTCTAATTCCTATGAAGAATGGCATTAGTATTTTGATGGGATTGCATTGAATCTGTAGGTGGCTCTAGGTAGTATGGACTTTTTAACAATTTTAATTCTGCCAATCCATGAATATGGGATGTCTTTCCATATATTTATGTCTTCTTTGATTTCTTTCAGGAAAGTCTTGTAGTTTTAGTTGAATGATGTTGCATTTCATTTGTTAAATTTATTCCTAAGGATTTGTTGTTTTGGATACTAATATGAACTGGATATTTTTCTTTATTTCTTTTTCAGATGTCTCATCACTGGTGTGTAAAAATACAGCTTATTTCTTTATGTTGATTTAGTATACTGCAACTTGATTGAAATCACTGATTAGTTTAGATAGTTTTATGGTTGAATCTGTGACACTTTTTAATACAAACCATATCATCCAGAAATAGCAACAGTTTTAATTCTTCCTTCTTGGTGTGGATGCCTTTCATTTCTTTGTCTTGACTAGTTGATATAGCTAGGACTTCCAGTATTATATGGAATAGGAGTGGAAAGAGTGGGCCTCCTTATCTTGCTCCTCATCGTGGAGGAAAGCTTCCATTTTTTTCTCCATTGAGTAGAATGTTAGCTCTGGATTTGTCATATATGGCCTTTATTATGTTCAGGAATGTTCCTTCTATACTCAATCTACTCAATCAGTTTAAGATGGAAGAATGCCATCTTTCATGAGATGCTTTTGCTTTATCTATTGAAATGATCGTGTGGTTTTTATCTTACATTTTATAAATGCAATATATGACATTTGTTGATTTGCATGCATTGGATCATCCTTGCATCCCAGGGATAAATGCCACTTGGTCATAATGTATAATCATTTTTATGTGTTTTTGAATTTGGTGTGCTAATATTTTGTTGAGAATTTTTAAAAAATTTTAACATATATTTATTTATGAGAGACAGAGAGAGACAGATTAGGGCCAGAGAGTGGGACACACAGAATTGGAAGCAGGCTCCAGGCTCTGAGCTGCCAGCACAGAGCCCGATGCGGGGCTCGAACCCACAAACTGTGAGATCATGACCTGAGTCAAAGTCGTACACACAACCCACTGAGCCACCCAGGCGCCCCTGTTGAAAATTTTTGTATCTATATTCATTAGGAATGTCGGCCAATAGTTTTCTTGGGGTGTTTTTATCTGGCTCTGGTATAGAGTAATGCTGACTTTGTAGAATGAATTTAGAAGTATCCCCTCCTCCTCCTCAACTTTTTAAAAGAGTTTGGGAAGGACTGGCATTAATTGTTCTTTGAATATTTGGTAGAATTCTCCAGTGAAGTTGTATGGTCCTGGGGTGTTTTTTTGTTTGGGAGTTTTGTTTTGTTTTGTTTGTTTGTTTTAATTTTTTAAGTTTATTTATTTTTCAGAGAGAGACAGAGAGAGTGAGCTGGGCAGAGAGAGGGAGAGAGAATTCCAAGCAGGCTTCACACTGTCAACACAGAGCCTGATGTGGGTCACAAACTCACAAACAGTGAGATCATGACCTGAGCCAAAACCAAGAATAAGACTCTTCACCGACTGAGCCACCCAGGCGCCCTGAGAGGTTTTTGATTATTGATTCCATCTCTTTACTTGTTATTGTTCTGTTCAGGTTTATTATTTCTTCCTAATTCAGTCTTAGTATGTTGTGTTTCTGGAAATGTATCTATTTCTTCTAGGTTATCTAATTTGTTGGCATATAATTGTTCGTAACAGTTTCTTATAATCTTAGGTATGTCTGCAGTATCATTTGTAATGTCTCTTTTTTTTATTTCTAATTTTATTTATTTGAATTTTCTCTCTTTTTTGTTGGTTAGTCTAGATAACGGTTTGTAATTTTGTTTATCTTTTTGAAGAACCAGCTCTTAGTTTCATTGATCCTTTCTACTGTATTTCTGATCTCTATTTCATTTATTTCTACTCTGATCTTTATTATTTCCTTGAGGCATAAAGTTAGGTTATTTATTTGAGACCTCTCTGATTGTTTAGTATATGCATTTATTGTGATAAGCTTTCCTTTCAAGACTGCTTTTGCTACATGCCATAATTTTGGTATGGTGTGTTCACATTTTCATTTGTTTTGAGAAATTTGTTTTCATTTCCTTTTTGATTTCTTCTTTGACCCATTGATTGCTTAGAAAGCTGTTGTTTAATTTCTACATATTTGTAACTTTCCAATTATTTTTCAGTTGTTGATTTTTAGTTTCATTCCGTTGTGCTCAGAAAAGAGAGTTGGTATGATTTCAGTCTTCTTAAATTTGCTAAAATTGTCTTGTGTCCTTATCATACGATCTATCCCAGAGAGCATTCCATGTGCACTGGAGAAGACTATATTCTGCTCCTATTGGATGGAACGTTCTCTATGCACTCGTTAAGTTCAGTTGTTCTAGAGCACGGTTCAACTCCAAGTTTTCATTGTTAATATTCTGCCTGGATGACCTATCCACCGCTGACTGGGAGTATTGAAGTCCCCTCGGATTATTGTGTTGTTGTCTGTTTCTTTCCTTTGATCTGTTAGTATTTACTTAATGGATTTGGTTCTCTGATGTTGAGTGCATATGTATTTATGATTGTTATATACTCTTGTATTGACCCTTTCATCCTTATATAATGTCCTTCCTTGTCTCTTGTTACTGTTTTTGGCTTGAAGTCTAATTTGTCTGATGTAAGAATAGCTATGCCTACTTCCTTTTGATTTCTACTTGCATGGAATATCCTCTTCCATTCCTTCATTTTGAGCCAATATGTGTCTTAAGAGATGAAATGAGTCTCCTATAGGCAGCATATAGTTGTGTCTTATTGTTTTGTTTGGGGTTTTTTTAGATTTTATTTTTTTAAGTAATCTCCACATCCAATGTGGGGTTTGAATTTACAACCCTGAGATCAAGAGTCACGTGTCCTACTGACTGAGCCAGGTCTTGTTTTTTGTTTTCTTTTTCTTTTTCTTTTTTTTTTTTACATCTATCTATATCTGTACCTTTTGATTGGTGAATTCAATCTATCTGTATTTAGAGTAATTATTGACATGTGACGACTTACTACTGCCATCTATTGTTTGTCTTCTCGTTGTTTTGTATCTCCATTGTTCATTTCTTCATGTTTCTCTCTTGAAAGGGTGCGTCTTAAAGGTCCTCATCCAACATGACTAAGAGTTATTCCCCAGCTAAGACTAGGGAGCCAGCCAAGCAGGCGCCATGCTACGGTGGCAGGCTTTTCTGTCTGTTCTCACCACCGTACATTCAGTTTGCAGTCTCTCCTGTGCTAAGTTCCACCACTCGTGATAGTAGTATTTGTTTTCTCTGAGGCTATGTTGTTTGTAATATAAACATAATGTTAATTTTATGACCACCCTAACCCTTAGCTACCATGTTCTTCACTGTTTTCTCACATTCATGTTATTACTGCTTGATACTCAGACCTACCTTGCAGCTAACCTGCAGATGTGTCCAGAATCAAAACCCTTTTGATGAAATACTTTGGCTCTACAATCAATAATCATTTTTGCCCTAATATTCCTACTTTTCCTCAATTTTCAATTCAGTCATAAACTCAAAATTCCCTTGTATTCTGCTAACACAGGTAAAAGATAGGCTGAGTTTGTGCTGTTTTTGCATGTATTGTCTCTTTTCCATTGTACTGAGAATTCCTCAGGCCAGAGACTCTTGTCTCTTTTTATTCCTTCATCTTCCCCTCCACCCCTACCCCACCTCTTTTATGAACATAGAGTCAACATAGGGTTTGAGTACTGGGTATTGACTGAGTCACTCCGTTTCTAGTTAACCCCTTCCCCTTGGATGACTTACCCCTTGCTCAGCATTCGGTGTTATTGCCAGCCTCGGTATCATTTCCCTCCAGTGGTTCCAGAAGACCAGCTTCACTTCTGCAATTCTGCCAGGGCACAAGTTCACTCTAGCCTGCCCACCTCCTCTGCACCTTTGCCAGGGCAAGCTCTTCTTCTGGGACTTCTACTGAGCCTGGGGCCACAGGAAAGCACAGGTGCTGAGCAGGCAACTCCCACTATCTTTTTGTATAAAATGACTTTTCTCAGTTTCTAGACTAATAAACTGAGGCTCCTTAGAGAGACTTTTCCTTAAGTCTCTTCAATGAGCAACAACATATCTTTAATTTTATGTTACGTTATGTTATGTTATTTTACTATTTTGGAGAGAGCACACAAGCTGGGGAAAGGGGCAGAAGGAGAGAGAAAATCTTAAGCAGGCTCCCCACTCAACACGGAACCCTATGCAGGACTTGATCCCACAACTCTGGGATCATGAGTTGAGCCAAAATTAACAGTTAGATGCTCAGCTGACAGAGCCACCCAGGCACCCCCCCCCTCCCCTAAACATACATTTTATATTTGCAACTTCACTCATCTGCTATGGTCAGGAGAGATCTGCTTCATTTGCATTTCTGTCCATTTAGGGTTTGTCCTTTCCTAACAATCTCCTAATCAATCCACAAGAAAAATGAATGGCAGGGCCTTAGTGTTGATAAGATTTGTTCCAAGTGGAGTCTAGACCCACCACATTTCCATCAGTCTCTGATTCTTCATTTCCTGGTACTTCCGCTTTAGAGACCTCATTAGTGGGCCTCTCTGCCTACAGACATTCCTGCTTTCTGTCCAGGTGGTGGCATACATCTTCCCTCCTGGCACAGCACCTATTTAGCACTTACAGTATACTATACCTTAGTTCCCACCCTTCTGTCTGTTGCCCCAGATGGTAACCTGCCTGGGTGTGATCTAGGATCCCAATTCTCTCGTGATCCTGACAGGTTATGGAAAATTGGGAATCAACATTAAAGAGAAAGTTGAGTCTGGAAGCTGTACTTGGTAAAATTGGAAATAAGTGTAGGGCGGCAAAATTTGTATCCTAAAATGTGCCTTTTTGGCATGTGGATTATTTTAGCAAATTACTTTTAAGAAACAGAAGGCTCCGGGTGCCCTGGGTGGCTCATTTGGTTGAACATCTGACTCTTGTTTTTGGCTCAGGTTATGATCTCATGGTTCATGGGATCTAGCTCCATGCTGACCATACAGAACTTACTTGTGATTCTCTCTTTCCCTCTCTCTGCCCCTTCCCCATTTGCATGCTCTTTCTCTGTCTCAAAAGAAATAAATAAACCAAAAAAAAAAAAAAACCCAGAATGCTCAGGAAGAACCTCTGACCTTATGCTAGCTGCCTGAAGGGATTTGCACAGAGGATTTTCTCCAGGAAAGAAGCTATCATCATATCACCATAAACAACTAAGGTATAATATGAACTGGGTTGGTAGGCAGGGAGGAACTTAACAAAGCTGTTTGTTAAATTCCTAAGTCCCATTGTTTCTGTATGGTCTGGCAGACATTTGTTCACAAAACATTTACTCTTTTTCATCTTCCTGTAAATTCACTTCCTTCTTTTGAAGTCCCCAGCCCTTACCCCCTTCTCCTTAGCTCTGCATGGCATATGAGCCTCAATTGCTTGACTGCCTGAGGTCCACCTATTTTGATGGGACCCCTGTATGAATGTAATTAATTTTCTCCTGCTAATCTGTTGCATGTCAGTTTAACTCTTAGGCTAATCAAAAGACTACTGTAGGGCAGGGACTGCCGGAGTCCAGCTCCAGCAGGTCCAGGGCTCCCTGAAGGATGGACGATGTCAGTGAAAGGGAGTGAGAGAGCCTCAGCTTCTTTCTGCTCACCAGGCAGGCATCTCTGCACTGACCGGAGAGTCAGCTTTATTTATTGAAAAAACAGGTGTAGCAATTGCCTTAGACAATGATTTCTGATGACAAATTCTTTGGAATGTAAAAATTTCCCGGAACATAGATTGATAGAAGACTCATGCATAACCTTTATCAATAGTGATTGAAGTAGGTGATGAGATGTTTATCACATGGGGAAGGAAGGAATCTTTAACTTTCAAATACAAGGCAATGTTTTTAGCATAGCAAAGGCAAGAGTTAATTCTTTGTGAGCAGGGGTGAATAGCCTGTTTTCTTGAGGGGAAGAAAAACATTTCTCGAGAAATGTAACATTTGCTTTTACAATCACAAAAGAAGAAACTCCTATAATAAGTTTTTTTCACAGTGTACAATTCACATATTTTTAGCATAAGAAAGCAAATCCCTCCTGATCTCAGTCAGCCAGGCGCCTTGGGGGTCGGTGCTCAAGCAGAAATTGAGTGGGGGTCGAGGGGGTATAGACGCTGGTCTACCATCTGATGATGGGAGGCCTTGCAAACCCGCCTTACTTCAGAAATGGCTCCCCGCAGAGGACTATATTTCCTTCCCCAACAGTGAGTGTAGTTGGCAGAATAAATTTGACGGGACACTGTTTGCCCCAGGATTTCTGCAGCTGAGAGAGATTGTGGGACTTCTGATAAAACCTGGGCAAGTGAGACTTCTTACTAAGTCCCTCCTCTGGAAACCTGCCTGCAGGGTCTAATTGAAGTGACAGTGGTAGGAGGACATTTTTTTTTTAATCTAAATGTAGATTAGGAAGAGAAAATATTTGTGAAACTGGTTCCTTTTCTGTCGGTCCTTTTTGTCTCCCAGGGATGGTCATTGGTTTCTTTGGTCTACTTTACGATCAGTGCAAATCTCCTCTGGTCTCCATCAGCTGGACGGTGTATATGCATCTGTCAGGCAGCTGAATAGGCTGTGGACCCAAGTTTAGGGAATCCAAAAAAAAAAAAAAAGTTGGGTCGTGGTGAACTTTTGGCTTGGAAAGTCACTCTATTCTGTTCAAAAGGAGGGAAAACACATGATTTCCTGTGTTTTGAAACAGCTGTTTAAAATAGGGCCCTTCTTAGTTACTGCCCGTACTTTCTTAGACTATCTTTGGGTGTGAATTTTCTGGATCTTGTGAAGTCTGCATTTTTGCCCTCTCTTGGAGGACACCTCTTGCATCTTTGGTTAAGCCATAAAAAGACTTGTTGAGATTGATATAAGATATTACTCACCCATGGCCAGATGATGGATCCTTTAAATTGGCGATATTTGAAAGAAAACAAAAATTTTGGAGGCCTCTCTTTCTAAACAGTTGTCTTATCGGTGTAACGGATAGTCTTAGGGACTCCCTTAATACGATGCAAGAACAAAAATTAGACATAGAACAAAAATCGAAGTCCACTCAGGCCCCTTCCTGTTGGCCTTTACACATTTGCAGATATTGTAAAAAAAAAAAAAAATCAGGGCATTGGAAGAACAATTGTCCTGCACTAAAGAAGAAAAGAAATTTGAAAGCAACTGTCCTGATCTTACAGAGCTTCTCAAAAACAAAAACCAAACCAAACAAAAACAAAAACAAACAAACAAACAAACAAAACAAGTCAAAAACCAAAAACCAAAACCAAAAACAAAAGAGAGCTCCAGATGCAGTCCAAAGTCCATTTCCTCTTTTCTACCCATCCTACAACTCTTCCTATTTATCTCAAGGTGATAAGGGAGCATGAGGCAGGCTGAGGGGCAAAGCACAAGTTAGCACTGCCCCCCTCCCCCACTGGGAGGGACATATAAGATACCACTTGGACACTCCTGGCTAAGCGTCCAAAGGGGGAAGGACCCCCCCCCCCAAGAAACTGTCAAACTGATAAGAGTCTCCACTAGGTAACCAGAAAAAGACACTCCCCTCATAGCCTAACGTCCAGAAACTCCCTACTGTCTTAATATTAATGCTTTGCTAGAGGGAAAAAAATATTAGCTAGGCCTCCAATAAGCCTTAAAAAATTTTTTTTGATGTCTTTATTTTGAGAGAGAGACCAAGAGCAAGCAGAGGAGAAGCACAGAGAGAGAGAGAGAGAGAGAGAGAGAGAGAGGGAGATACAGAATCTGAAGCAAGCTCCAGGCTCCCAGCTGTCACCACAGAGCCTGATGCGCCTTTCAAACCCATGAACTGTGAGATCATGACCTGAGCCAAAGTTGGACGCTCAACCGACTGAGCCACCCAGGCGCCCCTGGCTGGCCTTCTAAAGCCAGTTTCTAGATCAAAGTTCAGGGCAAATTCATAATTCTCAGACCTGAGAGTTTCCGTCCTCAGACAGCTGGCTGGCCCTTTTTATTTGCATTTACCAGCTTTCCTTCGCACTTAAAACCACAAACCTGAACAGAAGTCAAAATGGCTGCATGAATCCTTCAGTGAAGTCTGGTTTTAAGGTAACCTTTACCCTCTCTTCTGCAGACCTCCCTTCCTCTTTTTTTATCTTTTGTTTTCAGATCCCAGTACCATCCTGAAAATGACCAAGGAAGCTGGCAGCACATTCACATTTCCTGTTGAAACCAGCTAGATCCTGTATTTCCCTAGAAGTCTCCCAGCCCCTGTCCCTTCCTCCAGGAGGTTTGCAGTTTTCAAAGGTCTTAGCCTGCTATCAACTATCTTCCTTCTTTATTTTTTTAAACAATGGGGGAGGTGCAGAGAGAGAGGATCCAAAACAGGCTTTGAGCTGACAGCAGAGATCCTGATGCGGGGTTCAAGCCCACTAACTGTGGGATCTGAGCTGAAGTCAGATGCTTAACTCACTGAGTCACCCAGGCACCCTATCATCCGTCTTTATACCCAGACTCCTGTATTTGCATTCTATTTTGACTGCAAAGCATAGACATCGGATTTTGATGACAAAGGTATATAAAACAATGGCCATACTCACCCAAGACTAAAGAAAAAAAAAAAGGAAAGGAAAAAAGGTCTTTTCAGAAATACAAACTACATATGGCACAAAAACAGACACTCGGGTCAATGGAACAGAATAGAGAACCCAGAAATGGACCCACAAACGTATGGCCAGCTCCTCTTTGACAAAGCAGGAAAGAATATCCAATGGAATAAAGACAGTCTCTTCAGCAAGTGGTGCCGGGAAAACTGGACAGTGACATGCAGAAATATGAACCTGGATCACTTTCTTACACCATAACCAAAAATAAACGCAAAAAGGATGAAGGACATAGACATAAAATAGGAAGCCATCAAAATCCTAGAGGAGAAAGCAGACAAAAACCTCTTTGACCTTGGCCACAGCAACTTCTTACTCAACACGTCTCTGAAGGCAAGAGAAACAAAAGTAAAAATGAACTATTGGGACCTCATCAAAATAAAAGCTTCTGCACAACGAAGGAAACAATCAGCAAAACTAAAAGGCAACCGATGGAATGGAAGAAGATATTTGCGAATGAAATATCAGATAAAGGGTTAGTATCCAAAATCTGTAGAGAACTATCAAACTCAACATCCAAAAAACAAATAATCCAGTGAAGAAATGGGCAAAAGACCTGAACAGACACTTCTCCAAAGAAGACATCCAGATGGCCAACAGACACGTGAAAAAATGCTCAACATCACTCATCATCAGGGAAATACAAATCAAAACCACAGTAGATACCACCTCACTCCTGTCAGAAGAGCCAACATTAACAACTCAGGCAACGACAAATGTTGGCAAGGATGAGGAGAAAGAGGATCGATCTCTTTTGCACTGTTGGTGTGTGGGAAGCCACAGAGGACAAGATGGCGCCCTGGCGTTCTGCCAGGTCACGTGATGCCTTTGTCCCTGGGCTGCTGAGTCACGAGATGTTTTTCCCACTGCTTGCTTCCTGCTCCCCCTAGCCTGTTGTAAGTTTCCTTCACGTGCGCTGTTTTGCTCTGAGGCTGCGTGGCACGGGCGCTGCACGTGATCAGCAGCCTTGAGCAAATCCTCTGGGGCCATGTAAGAGGTGGGAGGGCTAAAGAGTATATAACCCACTGGAGACTGGGGGAAAGAGGAAGAAGAAGAAAACAAGAAGAAGAAGAATAAAGACGGCTCTGCAACGAAGTCCAGTGTCTCGTCCTTCCTTCCCGCCGGTGGGTGTGGGGCGCGACAACTGGTGGCCCGTACGGGGACCCTCTTGAGATCCCCGGTAAGATTGCAGGTAAGTGAGGCTAGCCTGGAAAGGTTCCCGGGAAAGGGACGAAGTGAAAGGTTCCCGGGAAAGGGACAATGGGAAACTGCGCGTAAGTGTGATTAGGCTCCCAGACTAGGGACGAAGGGAAACTGCGCGTTTCGCGAACGCGTTACACAAGCCTTGTGCCGGCTCCTGCGAGCTCGAGGTTTAACTTTCCTCCAGACGGTGGAGTCTGTAGCCCCCTGGTTCCTCGATACAGGGCACGTGATAGAGGGCTCCTGGAACAAGCTAGGAAGGGACTTGGAGAGAGCTGATGCCGACGGGGCTCTACCCCTGGGAGTATACAATAGAAAACCTACAGGCTTTGCCTATCATAAAATACTTGGGCATATAACTTAAACTATAATTATAAATTTACTGATGTTTGATAACATGGAGGCATTAAAGATAGTATGTAATTTGTATTTCAAGGAACTGGGAATGTGGAATTCTGAACTGTTTCATGTCTAAAAATCTGGCTCTTATCTTTTCATGGACAAACTTTCTATGCCTCAGTTTACCCTAAATATGTAAAGGATGTTCATTTTTTCAGAGCTTTACACTCCTGAATAAAGGACAATAGTATAAGCTCAGAGTATTACTTAAATAATCATAAATATTATAGTTTTTGCTTTCTAGTTGCAGATCTTTTTCCCAATTACCATATTTCTTGAAGTCAGTTTTCTTAATGCTGTTAAAATTTGTATCTTTCAAATATTTAAATATTTAGATTCTTTTTGCCTTTTTTCCATGTTACAAAGTACATTGGTATCAGGTCATTAACACATACATATAAACTTTTGTGCATGGATGAGTTCTTAGGTTCTCTGGGAATATAGTGGTGTTTTGTTTTGTTTTGTTTTTGTTAATATCTATCTCTACAGAGCTGTGGAGGTCTAGTGGTTTATGGAGCTGCATTTCGCTTTTAGTCTTTCTTTCGTGTGTTTTGTAGGATCTCATTCTTTCTGGCCATGAGTTCTTAACATAGATTGCTAGATGATTATTAAGATTCTTTTGTGTCTGGTACTTGTGGTGAGTTGTTTTTGAGATATGTGAGATTTCTATGTGTGAACTGATAATCAAGCTCTTGATCTGCTTCCCTAGATTGTTTTCTTTAGAGC
>PJEM01008870.1:0-77217 GCA_004023845.1 Helogale parvula
ACACACTCTTACCATAAGATCCAGCAATCTGTGGCTTACTATTTACCCAAAGGAGTTGACAGGGTGTCTACAGCAGCTTTATTCATAACTGCCAAAATTTGGAATCAACCAAGATGTTGTCCTCTGGAAGGTGAGTGGATAAAGAATTACAACCAGACAGTGAATATTATTTAGTGCTTTTTAAAAAAAAAAAAAAAAAGAACTGAGCTATCAAGCCATGAAAAGGCATGGAAGAACCTTCAATGCATCCTACTAAGTGAAAGAAGCCAATCTGAAAAGGCTACTTGCTGTATGATTCCAATTATTCCAAGACATTCTGGAAAAGGCAAAACTATAGAGACAAGTAAAAAGATCAGCAATCGCCAGAAGGAGGGAGGGAGGAACGAATAGGTGGAGAAGAGAGGATTTTTAGGGCAAAGAAAACTGTTCTGTACACTACAGTGGTGGAAACATAGCACTCCAAGTACATCTGTCAAAACTCTTAACACAAACACCAAGACTGAAGGGACTTCGGGTGATAACACTGTTTCAATGTAGGTACATCAAACTGTAACAAATACACCACTGGGGAAGATCACAGGGGCAGGGTGAACATGGGAAATGTCTGCACCTTCTATTCAATTTTGCTCTCAACACAAAATTGCTTTAAAAAATAAATTCATTAAAAAAATTACCTGCAGACAAGAGAACACGTGGGTCTAAAATGTTGTCAGCACTGGGGCACCTGGATGGCTCAGCCAGTTAAGTATGCAACTTTAGCTCAGGTCCGTGATTTTGAGACCTGCGTCGGGCTCTGTGCTGACAGCTCAGCCTGGAGCCTGCTTCAGATTCTGTCTCCTCCTCTCTCTGCCCCTCCCCACTCACAATCTGTCTCACTCTCTCAAAAATGAATAAATGTAAAAAAAAATTTTTTTTAATGTTATCAGCATTATAGATAGGAGTAGGTCAAAAAACAAGTAAGTACTGAGTGTTAGGCACTCAGGATATAAGAATACAAAACACAGTTCTTGCCTTTATGCATCAGGTGTTCAAATAACTATAGCCATGGAAAACCAAATAATTTAAAGGGCATTAGAAAAACCACTATTTAAAAAAAATTATTAAGGATTTTACTATTATAAAAAGAAAAAATTAACCCCAGTTGGTTTTGGGGGGAAGAAGGGAGGCAGGGAGGAATGGGAAGTCTGAGGCTTTCATATATTTTGTTTTAAGGATGTATATACCAAAAATATTCAGAATTTAAACATTACAAGGTATGTACAGAAACTCCATAATCAATAACCAGAAGTTCATAACATTTCTTTAAGCAAAAAAGAGAAACCTCCAATCTTTTGGAAGCTGAATACATCAACAGCTTTAAAACACAATTTAACGGGTCACTTTGCAGTGTTATGTAAGCCTTGTTTTCAGAACGCCGTATACACTGAAAATAAAATCATAGTCTTCACATTATGTCACTGCTGTTCTGGCTAAATATTTCCTCTGTAATTCCAATTAATTTTAGCCTAATAGTCTTTCAAGTACAGAAATTAAAGAATATTGCTCTACATCAATTTTGTAAGAGCTTCCCAAAGCTCAGAAGGAACAATGTAAATTAAATTTGTTTCTGAATTTGTAGTTTGTGTAATACTTACCCTGAAAAGTTCCACATCTATTAATTATACTGTACTTCAGTTTAAAATATTAACAAATGTTACTAAATTATGCTGGGAAGATGTCAAAAGGAGGCATCTGAACCAATTCTATAATATATCTAAGAAAAGATTTTGGCAAAGCAAACTTTAGGGTTGCCACTAACCATTCCAGATCACAAGTTTGTTAATTTCCAGAATGAAAAATTATGCAATTTGTATAATCCATTTTACGTCTCAAAATGTACTTATCACAAAATTTTCCTAACAGCTACCAAAATCCTCTCCTCCACAATTTGAACCAGTATCTCCCTGATAAAATTACCAGACAATTACATTTTTAAAAAAAGGGTTTTTTTTAATGTTTATTTATTTTTGAGAGAGAGACAGTGAGACAAAGAGTGAGCAGGAGAGGGTCAGAGAGGGAGACACTGAATCTGAAGAAGGCTCCCGGCTCTGAGCTGTCAGCACAGAGCCCAATGCAAGGCTCGAACTCAAGAACCAGAGAGATCATGACCTGAGCCGAAGTGGGATGCTTAACTGACTGAGCCACCCTGGCGTCCCCAGACCATTACATTTACATACTTCCCTTTGCTCTTCCCTTATGTCTAAAAGAGGTGGTAACAACATAGACACCTAACAACAACCAAAAAGATTCACTGTTCCACTCTTCCAAGTCAGTTAACACAAGTCCTTGGAAAAAAAATTAATCCATAAATGTAAAAGTGCTAAAAGGAAACCTCACTTAATCATTTTGATTTTTTAAATTCCAGACCACACATGACCTATCCAAATTCCCTACTATAAAAATTTCCAAATGCCACTATCTCAGAGGGCCTGTCAATTTACTACTTAAACCTCTTTTCATTTTGTGCAGCTAACAAAGTGCAGTAAAATAAAAACCCAAGCACTAAAAATGTACAATGTGACCTCACATATTCTGGTCTGTGTACTTCCAACACAGCCATCATGCCAAAATGAACTCACTAGTTGTTAAAGAACACGAGTCCTAGCAGCAAACATTTATTAACCACTAACCCCACTGCTCTATAAGCCCTTCACCTATCATCATCTCATCCCATCTCAACAACTCTCCAACAATCCTACTGGATGTAGGTTGTTACTACTCCCATTTTACAGATAAGGAAAATGAAGCACAGAGAGGCTAAGCATCCTGCCCAAGGTCACAAACGGGTGGGTCAGGATGGAACCAAAGCTGGCGACCGGACTTCCAAGTCTGTGCTCCCAACATTCCACTGCTCTAAAGAGTTAACAATTTACCCTTGACAGCTGCTTACCTAGAAATGGTAAACGTTCAACTGTTAGGAGCAGGCTGTCTGATCGCTGCCCTATATCCAGACTTATGGCTTCTGTGACTTTGACAAATCAGTTACACAATCTGATTTTCTGAACACACAAACTGGATGTCACAGCAAACAAATTCTGAATCTTTCCAGGAATGGAGAAAAGAAAAACCTACGCAGCACTGCCGACCAGGTTTCCCACATTCCTAAGTTATAATCTCAGAGACTCAAGAAAGGCCCCCAACTACCCAGACAAATGAAGCCAAGGTTTACAATAAAAAGCTAGGGCTTCCCTGGCAAGCCGTTCACGCGACCTCCTCTCTAAAGACATAAACAAGGGAGGAGGCTGCATTCTTCCCACCGCACAATGAAGGCTCGGGCCGGGAGCGGGAGCCAGAACGCAGCGCCATTGGGGACGGCCGCTCGTGGGGTCGCGGGGCAGGCAGAGGAGGCCAAGGACAGCCAAGTTGCCCCGGCCGGCCCCTGGGCCCAGAGCGGCGCGGGGAAGGGCCGCAGCGAAGGGCCGGCCACTGCCCGCACTCAGCTGACCTCCGCCATGTTGGCCGCACACCCCGGGACCCTTCACAACAAAGGCCGGCAGCGGGGCGCGGGGAGCACCCGGAGCCTCCCCCCTCCAGGCCCGCCTCGCGGGCGCGGGTTGGGGGCGCGGGCCCGGCGGCCAGGAGGCCCTTCCCCGCCCTCGCCCGGCCGCGCGGGGCCGACCCCCCACCGCGGGCCTGCCGGGCCCGGGGCGCTGGGGGCGGGGGCGAGCCGGCTCGCGACGGCGGGCTGGGCCGCGCAGGGGAGGGGAGGGGCGGGGGGCGGCGCTCGGCCGAGCGGCCGGGCTCCGGCCGAGACAAAGGCGCCCGGCGCCGGGGGCTGCCCGCGCCCCCGCCCGGGTAGCGCGACGCGGCCCCGCCGCCCTTCCCGCCCGCCGCCATTACCGGACCTGGGCGTCCTCCTCCCGGAGAGCCCCTCACGGCCGGCTCCTCCCTCCAGGCCAGGCCCCACTTACCTGTGGGCGGAGAGCGCGCCTCGGACCCCAGTCCTGGCTCAAACGCGCTCCGTCCCCACCGCGAACTCCCGCCACCGCGGGCAGCGCCACCGCCTCTTCCTCGTGCCGGCACTGACGGGACACCCTGGGCCACAGCCGCCGCTCGAGAGCGCGCCCTGCAACGGCTGTCCCGGTTCCCCCCTGGCCGCCGCCGCCGCCGTCGTTTCGCGCGTCCTCGAGCCCGCCGCGCGCCCCCGCTAAATACCACACACTGCGGCGGCCGCCATGAGGAGGCGCGGCCCCGCGCGCCGGCAGCCTGGAGGGGGTGGGGCTTCCCGCGGGCGCGCAAGCGCAGAAGCTCTCGTCCGGTCGGCGGCGATCTGCGCGGGCATCTTGGTGCGGGTGTCCGAGGGTCGTGGTTGGCTCCCTGGCTGCTCCGTTACCGTTGCTGCTACTAACAGCTTGCGCGTAACAAACGCGGACTTGTCACGTTCTCGCCCGCAACCGTCCCTACCCGGAGGAAGCTAGCGCTTGCCTGCCTCGTCAGAACTCCTGGTTGCGCGTCCCCCGCGGGGCTTTGTTTTGCGCACGGCCCAAGGGGTCGTCCCGCACCTTTGCCCCTATTTACGGACCCTCCTGTCGGGTTTGCTGATTTCACAAACAGCGCCTCCGCCGGCCCTTCCCAACTCCACTCTTTGCCAAAGGAGAAGCAGCCGGCCGCGGCGCCCACCGACCGGGATCCCACCCCTAAAGAAGTCCAACCCCCTCCCTTTGGTTTGAGCTGCTCTTCAGCAAAACTGGGACGAGTTTCAAAGGCTTATTTTAGCTGAAAAGTGGGTAGTATGGAAAGCACGCCTTTCCCCATGTGTCCTTGCTCATCTGGAAGTCCCACTCATGGGACTTTATTTCTTTTTAAATAAAAAATAAAAGGAAAGGTTATTCACAGTTCTTTGTTGGGTACAATGCATATATCTGAGCAAACGCCAGTGTCTGAGACATTTACAAACTGGATTTCATGTAAGATGCTTCATAAATACTATATGTGGAAACTAAAAAGGTACTTTTTACATGAGATATTACAAACCAGAGAGTAGTCTCCCCATTATCTCCAAACTCTCACCAATAGGAAAGCTTTGGGGATAGTAAGTTTTTATGCAAGTACTCTGCTGAGAACACTCTCAAAGTTTCAGATCGAAAGCCAAAGACACAAAGTTATTTTAGGTACTGATGCAAGCTGCTAATTTCTGGCTTCCCGCAACAAATCTGTAGACTGTTCTGTGTTGATACCTCTACTTCTGTTTTCAACATAATTCTTATTGTGGCTGCTCTCTTTCTATGGAACCGTTAGCACACCCAGTGTTTCTTGAGGTTGGGAAAGTAAAAGACCACATGTTCTTAGCTGCAAGCTATAATACTAATATACTATAATGCTTGTCCCCAAAGCCCAAAAGTCAGATGGAGAACTTGAGTTATGTAGTTATTGATGTGTTCTATCATTCATTCCTTCAACGGTAAGTATTTACACAGTGATTCTAATATGTTCTGTCATACACTGTACTTGGACATGCATGGAGCTTAACCTAGTCTGGAAGACATTCACTCATTTATTCATTCATTCATTCATTCCATCATTGCCAGCTGCAGTGGAATAGCTCTGAGAATAGAGATACTAGCCCTGCATTCACAGAGTATATACAATCTCATGGGACACAAATATTAATTTCACAAATATATCACTACCACTGTGGAAAATGTTACAAAAGAAATAAAAAGGCACCTGATGCCCAGAAGATACATAACAAGCCAGAAAGATAATATAGGATAAGTGATTGAGTAAGAACAGAAGTTTTAGAAAGAATTGTGGTTGTGGGGTAATTGGAAGACTTGAATAAGGGGGAAAGCATTTTAGAGGAAAGCCTTGCTTGGTCAGAAGCCTGCCCAGTTGCAGGAACTGAAAAACAATCTCCCCTGTGGGTTATTTTCCCTTTCGGTGAGGGCAGGGTGGGGGGGATGGAGAAGAAACTGAGAGGGCACAAGGCATAGGTGTGTGGTATAGAAAATGCTGAAGTCAATGAGGTCCGGACAGAGCTGGGCTTCGTGGGCCAAGGTATCCAAATTATGTAATGAACAATACTCAGACTGGTGAGGGCAAGAAAGGGTTCACTGTGGGATAAAGTTGGAACAAGGCTTTGGCTACAGGGTAAGAGTTGTCCAGAGGAAGATGGAAAGGACTTTCAAGCTATGGTAACATATGTGAAGGCTTAATTACAAAAGAGAGTGGTATGTCCAAAACTAAGCATGATAGACTGACCAAAATGAGTGAAGGCTGACCAGGGAAAACACATCTGTCTAGGCAAGAAACGAAGGCCTGAACCAAAAAAATGGCAAAGAACATGTTCAGGAGGGTGTTCGAGAGACAGTTGGATCTGGAGTGAAATCAGTTGGATTTAGGGAAGGTGTCACATCTTACCAGGATTAGGTTCTAAATTCCACCCATAAAGAAAAATGTGTGTAGTCAAAATAACCCTTAGGAATCCTTCCAGTTGCCCATAAATTACTTTACATTGTCTATACAATCCCATACCAGGTATGTACTTATAAATGCCCAACATTACTTATACAAAATATAAGTTTACACTATTTAAACTGCAGTTTCCTCTCACATTATTTGGAGGTTGGGGGAATTATTATAAGGTCAATGGAGTTCAGTTTCGCTCCAGTTTGGAGGTAATTTTTTCATTTTCTCAGGTGATGCCTTGGGAATAGTCACGTGGCTTCATACTGGGTTGTAGAGGACACAAGCAGTCACTCCCTGGGGAGGGGCAACACTGGGGAATTTGCCCCTCAGAACCTCTCGGCATGTGCTAACCGTGCAATGGGCATTAACCAAAGAAAACTTGCCAAAGTTCCAAACACCCAGCTTTGCTACAATCAAATTTTGGCCCCTCATGTCCCTTTCCATTCTCCTATCCAACAGCATCTTGTCCATCTGAAAATAACAGTCTCACCTGGACCACTGCCGACAGGAGGGAAGTCGCCGTATTCGCTGGTGGACTCTTCTAAGCCACAGGGCTTCCCAGGACGAAGCGTTCCCTGAAGACACCACGCAGCAGTCTCAAAGTGTCGGAGCTTTTACCTCTGCTACTCAGAAGCAACTTCTGGCCCTGGAATTCTAGCACTTGCTTTCCTTGGCTTCGTTCGTGTCTGCTCGCAGCTAGGAGAGTCAAAATTACTTCTTCCTTCTCCAGCTTCCTGGTTTTATAGAACTAATCTCATTTGATTAATTCCATCTGCACTAATCTTAACTCCATGTAGAGGGACTCTGTCTGATTTAGTTCATTCCTATTGGAGGTATGACTAGCTGATAGGTGAGACACAGACATCACTACTGTACATGTTAAACATTTGAAGGAAAACGGCCCAATTGTGAAGTAATTACTCAATCTTTTCTGGGGGGAAAAAAAAGACAACTCTAGGGTGCCCGGATGCTTCAGTCAGTTAAGCTTCCGACTCTTGATCTCAGCTCAGGTTTTGATCTCCGATCCTGAGTTCAAACCCCACGTCAGGCCTCCACAATGGATGGATGTAAAGTCTACTTACAGTAACAAAAAGAAGGAGGAAGGGGAGGAGGAGGAGGAGAGAAAAGAAAGAAGACAACTCTACTTCTCTACTTCCAGAACATCTAATCTGTAGAAAACCATTTTGTAAATTGTAAAGCCTACCCCACTAGTGCTCTATTTGATGGTATTTCAGAATGAGTGCTAAATACTTTCAGGCCATGCAGAAAATATCTCAAGGTAAGACTTCCTGTTCCCTTCAAATCACATCAAATGGTAATTCCATCTCCTCCAATGAAACATAAAGTGCTAGCCTGTAGCTGACCCCTAGTAACTACTCCAGCGATACTAAGCAACTTGACTTTCCTCTTTCCTACTTATGAATAAAGCAGACACCGATGACACATCTATACTTTGGGATCTTAAATGAATTCATTGATATTTAATATAGGTCAAATACCAACTCACTGGCATCTTCTCAAAGACAACTGTTTTTTTCATGATGTCTGTTGGGATTCTACCCACGAGATGAAGTAGGAGCAAGTTGAATAAGTAGAAAGTGTTTGTTTTACTGCATTTGGTCCATGGTTTTTAACAACTGAATCATGTTCAAAATTAGATATCATTATTTCTTTCACGTCGGAATTCTCTAAAAATACACACATACATAAATATTCTTCCTCACCCCACATTCTCTTACATGATTATTTTTAAACTGTTCCATGAATTAAAAGCACTAGCCAGATCTTTGGGCACACCAGTGTACTTAATTTAAGAAACATGAATTCATATTATATAAAGTCAAATTACATATATTTTATGTTATATATTATATATATATCAGATATACTCCATATCATCCCTCCAATACAATACAATGCTATAGGAACTTTCCAAATGCTCCCAAAAGCTCAAAGCCTTGGCCTCACTTAGTATAACCCTCCCTCCCCCTCGTCACCAGTGTCCTTTTCCCAAAGCACAAATCCTGCCTTTGTTTAGTCCTTGCCTGGTGCTGCTCTAATTAGTGGATTTCTGAATAGGTCTCTGCAATCCCTGAATTTTTGGAAGGCCCATATTTCAAATTTCTCTTCCATCAAGCCTCTACTAGTTCACTGACTAATTTGCTCAATGCGTTAGTGTCAAAGCACACAGGCTGTCCTCTAAACAGTCAAAGCAAATTGTCCTTTGCATGGATTATATACGATCTTAGATAATGCTGTCAAAGTTGGCAAAACCAGTTAAGAGAGTAAAGGTATTTTCAAGTGTCGAATGTCAATACAGTTTTTTTACGATGGACCAGTTCACAAGACTAAACCCATCACTACTGACTGGATCACTGATGGCCTCTCTGCTTCCAGGCCATCATAGAGAACTTCTGCCCAGGAAACTACTGCTAACTCCTCTTATGTTAGACCATCAATACGAATTTATCATTCTGCTTAGGTGGATAGCCCTGAAGACATGTTAGCGTTTCCTTCCAAGCTTAGCTCTGCTGCTAGCCAAACCGAGAGCCTTTCCTGGTCTGAGACTGGGAGGCACTGCTCCCTCCCAAATAGATTCCTATCAGCTTTGCAAAGGAAAACAGGTCCCCAACATGTCAGACATGCCTGAAGCAGAGCAGAAACAATGTTTTCTTTATCAGACACACCTGTTGCCAGTCATTCACTGTCTGGAGTTAGTGAATGTATTAAACAGCATCCAAAACAAATTCTGCCAAACATGGTAGAGAAGAAATTGGAGACACACCATGAGCATCTAAAAAGGTGACCGGAGTAACTGTAGAAAGTTCCAGAAAGCCCAAATGATCAGAAAATGCATTAGCTGACAACTTCTTTCTCCTTGCATTTAACCTATTTCTTCAGGAAAAATATTATGAGCGAGTCAATAAATTTTGCAAGAAGCTAGAAAATCCTTCAGGCTTATATGCACCTGGTGGTCTGTGGGAGACCATGATATTAACAATTACTTTCCAAAGGTCAGTCTTAAATCATTAAAATGCAACTAGTATATGTCCTGACACTTTTGCTGTAATCCCTGCCAACCCTCACTGCTTCCCAACACCCCGGCCCGCCTCAATACGCACATAGTCATTTCCAAGGATATAAATCTTTTCTTTATAATCATCAGGATTTAGCCTTTTTAAAAATTTTATGTTGAGCTCCTGTTATGTGCTAAGGAGTCCACTATTGAAGGAGGGACAGGACACATTCACCACTGTGTCCCCAGCAAGGCCTAGCACAGTGCCTGGCACAGGGCCCTCAAAATTCTTGTTAAGCAAATGAAGAACTACCAGACGAGAACCATGTCCTTAAGAGCAGGCTGTTGACGGAATCTATTTACCATTCTTCTTGTCCATGCGTTCACTCATTATTAGCAGGTATCTTTTCCTTCTTTTGTGGAAGAACTAGCATTTACTGAACTCCTAACACACTTAAATTTATAGGTTACTTAATTTAAACTTAGGAATATGTAGGAAAGGTGCATTTGAGGATGAGGAAACTGAAACTCAATAGAGGGTAATTTTTCCAAGGATACATACTAATAAGTCATAGAGTGAAAGTTAAAATTCAAGTCTACTGGACTTCCAAAGCTTTGCTCTTTGCTCTGTGCCTGTGTGTTCCAACTAAGTTGGGCTGATCTGTAAGGGTTTACATATGAATTCTTTTCAAGTTCAGGATTTTCATTTTAATAATTTTAGAATTAATAAAAGTTTATGGTATATTATCTGGACAACTGCCTACAACTATCTATATTAATTTAAAAATTAAGTCATAAAATGGGGCCTGCGTGGCTCAGTCAGTTAAGCATCTGATTTTGGCTCAGGTCATGATCTCAAGGTTCGTGAGTTCAAGCCCTGCGTCGGGCTTGTGGAGCCTGCTTCGGATCCTCTGTCTCCCTCTTTCTCTGCCCTTTCCCTGCATGCTCTCTCTCTCACTCTCTCTCTCTCTCTCTCTCTCAAAAAGAAGCTTAAAACAATTAAGGAATGTGTATAACATGTAGGGCATAGTGGTTACTAACAGAAGCACTGAAGTTGCAAATGGCAACTTGAAGCTGCAAATGGCAAATGGTGGTGGGCTGGCGAGGGGAAGTTGGATCCAGGCGAAGACCAGGTGGAGGAGAGTGAGACTGACTTTCATTTGAATGATTTTTAAACACCTGCTTTTATCATTAAAGACAATAAAGAGTCTTCAAAGACAAAGTCTGTGAGTTTGGATTTTTGTTTGTTTTTGAGAGAGAGCATGAGCAGCAGAGGCACAGAGAGGGAGAGAGAGAGATGGAAAGAGAGAGAATCCCAAGTCCCAAGCAGTCTGCATGCCCAGCATGGAGCCCGATGTGGATCCAAAGTCTGTGAGTTCTAGACTTGAGTACTAAATCAGTGACCCTAGGCAAGTAATTTAACCTTGTTGCCTTAGTAAGAGATTTCTGTTCCAGGACAGTTGTGAGTGAAGATTAGATGAGTTAATCCATGTAAAACATTCAGGATGGGACCTGGCCGGGGTAGACTACACAACAGAAAGGGGCAAAGGGATGGGTACTGTGGCAGACAGAATAACGGCCCCCTAAACACCCACAAGCCAATCTCCAGCACTGTGACTATGTCCCCTTACAGAGCAAAAAAGGACTCTGCAGATGGGGTTAAAGATCTTGAGACCAGGAGATCATCCTGGACTGTCCCATGTAATCACGAGGGTCTTTAAACAGGAAAGAGGGGAGGAAGAGAGTCAGAGAGAAGGATGCATGAGGACAAAAGCAGAGATCAGAGTGGTGTTAGGAAAGAGCCCTGAAAAGGAAAAGCAGGAGGACTCCTGGAAGCTGAAAAGGCAAGGAAACAGACTTAGCCCTGGAGCCTCCAGATGGGACCAGCCCTGTCGACACCTTGGCATTATCCCAAGTGAGACTGATTTTAGACCTCTGACCTCCAGAACCATAAGAAGATACATCTGTCTTGTTTTAAGCCATCGAGTTTATGGTAATTTGCTCCGGCAGCACCAGGAAGCTAGTACAAGACACAAAAGTGCAAGTGCAAGCCCTCAGTCAACAGAGATGGAAAGAGAAGTGACAGCCCACTAGGATGGCACCCTTTCAAATATCACAGAACATCTGGATACAAAGCCAAAACCGTCCCTGGGCAAATCAGCCAGCCAGGTGAAGGCAGAAAAATGTCTGCCTGGTTTAGTCACATCAGGATAGAAGAGTCCGTCCAAGCTCACTGAGCTGCATGTTTACACACATAGAGTATCACAGCCTTTCCGTCCCTCAGGCGAAAGCAAATGCCCACCCGCTAATATTTTAGTGAGACTGTCCCTACGTATTTGAAGAGTTGATTCTTGCCAGCTGTCTCTTTGGTAGTCAGTAAGAATCAGAGTCTTGCAGTTCACCCCTTAATCAACAGAAACACTCATAAACCCGGTGACTTTCCAGCAAGCGTATTTGTGTATTCATAGACATTTCTTCTCTTTCTTGTTCTTTCTTTCTTTTAATAAAAATGTCGCTCTCAAAGATATCCTGAGAAAAGCATTCAGGCTTACAACATTACAGCTTTAATGAGCCAAGAATTCTATTTTTTCCCTATTACACAGAACAATAATTCTTAACAGCTTAAACTTTCAAAGCACTTCACAGGCATTTAATTAATCTTCTCCACTGCCAAAGAGAAGGAAACTGATATTCATAGTATCTCATCCTGACATCCTTTAATTTGGCAAGACTTCCGCTGGCTTTGAAAAAAGTGTCTGTACCCCTGAGGTTATTTGGGCCGCTGTTGCTTAATCGGTCCTTCTTACCTAATGAAACCTAGTAATCGGAGCGGTTTAAATTGCCTTCTCAACGGGGCTAGCTGGGGCGGGGGGAGCTGCTCTGAGCCTGGAAGAGAAACGGCAGTGATTCCCTCAGAGGAATGACAAAGCCCGTCTGTACCGAACCTGCGAGATGGGGCTCGTGATGAAGGCTGATTGCCAGTTGCTTCAGAGACCGATTCACCCTCGGAACTGGGGCACGATGTGTATCGGGAGGCCTTCTCGGACCTCTGCTCTCTTGAGGCCCAGAGGGAGCCGGCCTCTGAATTTCACTGTGCGCTTTGCTTAGCCTCTCAGATGCGTGGGAAGCCCGAGGAAGCCCTACTTTCTCTCTGTTCAGACCCGCTTCCTGGCTAAGGTCTCAATAACATGGACCAACCAGCCATGCCGCCTGGCAGACCGAGGCAGACGCTCTGTCAGCCCCACGCTGTCAAGGCCGTCCCCTCCTCAGCCTCCCACCAGGCCTGCTCCATTTACTATATTTCTGACTAGCTAATCTCTCCCACTCCATTATGTCAGTTACACAGGGGCCACAATAATGTCAAAGCCCATTTTCAATTTAAGAAAACAAAATTCAGGAAATGCTTTCTGAGGGCATGCTGTGTGCCAGGCGCTGTGGGATCCTAGCTGGACAAGGTTCCAGCCCTCAAGAACTTTGATTTTAAGCAAGATAAATGGCCAAATAAATATAATACATAATGGAGGTGCCAACAAGCTACGGCTGAGAGAAAAGGGGATGAAGAGAAGGGAAAATGGCATTTGTAGAGGGTAGGAAGGAGTCACTGGCAGTTTTTGACAGAAGTGGCATTTAATACAGCCCTTAAAGGATGAGATTTTAGGGGCGCCTGAGTGGCTCTATCGGTTAAGCCTCCGACTTCGGCTCAGGTCAGATCTCACATGTTCGAGCCCCGCGTCAGGCTCTGTACTGACAGCTAGCTCAGAGCCTGGAGCCTGCTTCCGGTTCTGTGTCTCCTTCTCTCTCTGCCCCTCCCCCTCTCATGCTCGGTCTCTCTCTGTATCAAAAATAAATAAAACATTAAAAAATTTAAAAAAAATTTTTAAAGTATGAGATTTTAGTGAGCGTAATGGGAAGGTGTGACATCATGATATAAAAAATATGTAAAAAGAAATATAAAAGATATATATTTGTTCCTTGTCCCTGATTCCCTGGCAGAAGCAGGGACCCTTCCATTCCTCACCCTGTGTACCTCTCCATCTGGCTGTTCTTTTGTATCCTTTGTAATATTCTTTATAATAAACCAGGAATGGGAAGTACAGCACTTTCCTGAGTCTTGTGAACCATTTGAGCAGATTACTGAACCTGAAAGGAAGGGTTGTGGGGAGCCCCTACTTCGCAGCCAAGTCAGACAGATGCGTGGGTACCTTGGCACCCATTTCTTGCAACTGGCATCTGAATTGAGGGCATCCCTGTGAGACTGAGCCCTTAAACCTATGGAATCTGATGCTGGCTCCAGGGAGTTAGGGTCAGAATTGAATTGAATTGTGGGACATCCGGTTGGTGTCTGGAGAGCTGAACTGTCCATGTGGAAAAATCCCACACATTTGGTGTCAGAAGTATCGTGAATGGAAACAACTCAGATAGGGTATTCCAGACCAAGAGACTGGGATGCGTGCAGGGTGTGCTTGGGCAAACAGGAGCCCACTTGGGCTGGGCCCTCAAAGAAGTACGGCTGGACAGCTAGGTTGAACCAGATCATTCAGCTTAATGGGCTCAACACTTATTGATGTGCTGCCACAACTTAGATTATCCCTGTGCCACTGTCCAAATATTCTCCTGATCCACATATCATCTGTCCCCTACTTCACATCATTCTTAAATCAGCTTGCTGTGGTATGTAAATTTTTTAAGATTTTATCTTTAATGTCTGCACCCAACGTGGGGCTTGAACTCACAACCCCAAGGTCAAGAGTCACATGCTCTACCAACTGAGCCAGCCAGGCACCCCTATGTAAATGTAATGAACACTGTATCCGGGGTCAAAAATGGCCCCGCAGACCAACTACTCCACCATCTGTTTTTGTATAGCCCATCAGCTAAGAATAGTTTTTAAATTTTTAAATGGTTGGGAAAAAAATCAAAAGAAGAATAAGATTACATGACATGTGAAAACTACATGGAATCCAGGTTTCAGTGCCCAGTGATAAAGGGTTTTTATTTTTTGGGACATAACCATTCCCATTTATTTACACATGTTCTATGGCTGCTTTTGTGCTGTGACAGTAGAGTTGAATGGCTGTGAGATAGGCCATACAGGACCTCGTCTAAAATGTCTACTTGCTGGCCCTATACAGAAAAAGTTTGCCAATCTCAGATATAAAGTAAATGCATGAACATATATACATCTGGGAGTCCCATCACTTATTATAAATGAAAAGCAACTGAAACAAATAATTTTATTTATTTATTTATTTATTTATTTATTTTTATAGAATGGTACGATTATTTTGGGTTTTTTTAAAATGTTTTATTTATTTTTGATACAGAGAGAGACAGAGTATGAGAGGGGGAGGGGCAGAGAGAGAAGGAGACACAGAACCGGAAGCAGGCTCCAGGCTCTGAGCTAGCTGTCAGCACAGAGCCTGATGCGGGGCTCGAACCCACGACCGTGAGATCTGACCTGAGCCGAAGTCGGAGGTTCAACCGACTGAGCCACCCAGGCACCCCGGGAACAAATACTTTTAAAATAAAAGTAACACCACAGTACACACACAGGTAATGCCTCGGAAAAGTATTTGTTGAGCATCTACTGTGTGGCAGACACTTTTTGCTAAGCACCTTTATATGGAATAATAACCAGAGCAGCTACAGTGTAGCTCATGATTTAAAGTGAACAAGTATTTCATATACATTATTTCATTTAATCATCAAGATACTTGCATGGAAATAATGCTGTTTCCCTTTAGAAGATAAGAAAACACAGGCTCACTCAGGTGAAGCAACTTGCTCAGGGTCACGCCAGGAGTAAGTGACCACTTGTAGGATTTCATCTCAGATCTGGGGATTTCTTTTTTTTTTTCTTTGTTTTTTTTTCTTTTATTTTTTATTATTTTTATTTAATAGTTTATTGTCAAATTGGTTTCCATATAACACCCAGTGCTTCTCCCCACAAGTGCCCCCCACCATGACCATCTCTCCCTTCCCCCCCTTCAGTCCACAGTTCGTTTTCAGTATTCAATAGTCTCTCATGATTTGCGTCCCTCTCTTTCCCCAACTCTCTTTCCCCCTTCCTCTCCCTTAGGTCCCTTAGGTTTCTCCTGTTAGACTTATGAGTACAAACATATGGTATCTGTCCTTCTCTGCTGACTTATTTCACTTAGCATGACCCCCTCGAGGTCCATTCACTTTGCTACAAATGGCCAGATGTCATTCTTCCTCATTGCAATGTAGTATTCCATTGTGTATATATACCACATCTTCTTGATCCATTCATCAGGTGATGGACATTTAGGCTCTTTCCATGATTTGGCTATTGTAGAAAGTGCCGTTAGGAACATTGGGGCACATGTGCCCCTATGCATCAGCACTTCTGTATCCCTTGGGTAAATCCCTAGCAGTGCTATTGCTGGGTCATAAGGGAGTTCTATGGATAGTTTTTGAGGAACCTCCACATGTTTTCCAGAGCGGCTGCACCAGTTTACATTGCCACCAACAGTGTAGGAGGGTGCCCGTCTCTCCACATCCTTGCCAGCATCTGGGGATTTCAAGCCTCTTGCAGGTTAAACATCAAAGCACCATAACCTCACATACTGTGAGACCAGCAGTACTAAGCTGAAAAGTCCATTTCTATTTCAGAAACCAAGGGGAGCCCTTGAAAGTTTCTGAGCAGGGAGAGTAACATACTCAGAGCCCTGGTGCACTAGCATGGGTCTGGGCATGCTGAGCAGGAAAGACAGGATTGGGTACCCTGGAGACAGATCAGTTCGTAGGTTCTCATAGTCAATTAGTGACGCTGCGGTAGGGGTGAAATCCAAAGGGCTTAGTGGAGAAAAAAACAATGTGAGGTGAGAGAGAGGGAAGGGTCAGAATGCTCCAGCTTCCTGACCTCAGGAGGATGAGCGGCAGATGGCAGGAGGGGAAGCAAAATGCAGACAGGGCAAGCTGAGTGACCTGTGAGGCATCCAGATGGAGGAATGCAACAGATGGGAGGAAATTTGGAAATGGAACTTCAGAGAATAGTATGCTTTGGGATATCATCTTCCTAGAGGGGATGGGTAAGTCACGGGAGGCATGAGATGTTCAGGGGTAAGAGGGTACAGAGAAAGAAAAGGGCATCAGTGAATGCCCATGTTCAGAGAGAGGAAGGAGGGACGAGCAAGATCAAAAGAGCAGGGGCTGGGAGCACCTGGCTGGCTCAGTTGGTTAAGCATCTGACTCTTGGTTTCAGCCTGGGTTGTGATCCTGAGGTTTATGGGTTTGAGTCCCGTGCTGAGCTTCCGCCTGAGAGTAGGGAGCCTGCTTGGGAATCTTTCTCTTTCCCTGTCTCTCTCTGCCCCTCCTCTACTCATGCATGGGTGCACCCCCTCAAAATAAATAGATAATGGGGTGCCTGGGTGTCTCAGTCACTTAAGCATCCGACTTTGGCTCAGGTCATGATCTCATGCGTTCAAACCCCACATCGGGCTCTGTGCTGACAGCGCAGAGCCTGAAGCCTATCTTCAGATTCTGTGCTTCCCTTTCTCTGACCCTCCCCTGCTCACGCTGTCTCTCTCTCTCAAAAATAAATAAAAATATTTTTAAAAATTATTAAAAAGTAAATAAATAAATAAATAGACAAACTTTTTTTTTAAGGGGGTGGTGCCTGGGTGGCTCAATTGGTTGAGCATCCAATTCTTGATTTTGGCTCAGGTCATGATCTTACGGTTTATGGGTTCAAGGCCCGTGTCAGGGGCTGATGCTGACAGCCCGAATCCTGCTTGGGATTCTCTCTCCCTCTGCCCCTCCCTCAACTCACAAGCTCTCTCTCATTCCCTCTCAAAAATAAATACACCTAAAAAGAGAGAGAGAGAGAGAGACAGTAGGAGAGAAGAAGAAAAAGAAGAAGAAGAAGAAAGAGGAGGAGGAGGGACCCTCTTGGGAGACACATCCCAGAACCTAGGGATAACAACTAGGAGTGAAAGGGACTTCTAAGAATGCCAGAGATCTGTGTGCTTCTGTGGCCAGAGAAAATAGGAGAAGCAACATAAAGAGAAAATGGTGGAAAGATTTGAAGACTCAAGACAAACATGAGGTGATGATAAAAAGAGCAGGGAGGATGGTGAGACCTGGAAGGAAGACAGGTCTGTCTTGGCCAGTGTATGGTTTAAAAACATATCTTCAGGGGTGCCTGGGCGGCTCAGTCAGTGAAGCCTCTGACTCTTGATCTCGGCCCAGGTCATGATGTCACGGTCTGTGGTCAGAGCCCCTCATCAGGCTCGGGCATGACAGATCGGAGCCTGCTTGGGATTCTCTCTCTCCCTCTCTCTGCCCCTCCCCTGCTCACGCTCATGCACATTCTCTCTCTCAAAAAAAATAAACATTTTTTAAAGTGAAAACATTAAAAATAATAACATATTTACAAATACAGCTTCTTTCAAAAAGTAGAGCTTAATCCCCCAGCCCTTCAGCTTGGGTTGTGCTTGGTGACTCATTTCTAGCAAATAAGACAAAAGCAGTGGTGTGTCACTTCCAACACAGGGGGAGGGGAAAAGCATTTGTTTTCCTTCTTGTTCTCTCCTTTTTGGATCACTTGCTCTACGGGCTCCAGTCACTTTGTCATGAGAACACTCAAGTGACCCTCTGGAGTAGTCCACTGGTCAGCAGCCAAGGCCTGTTACCAAAAGCCAGCAAGGACCCCACGCTTCCAGCCAACAGCCGTGTGGGTGAGCCCTCTGGTGACGGCAGCTCAGGCCCACAAGACTGCAACCTCATGAGAGATCCTGAATCAGAACCACCCAGCTAAGCCACTCCCGGATTCCTGACCCACAAAAACTGTTTAATAATCTATGTGTGTTGTTCAAAGCTGCTAAGTTTGGGGTAATTTGATAGACACCAATAGATAATTAATAAAGTTAGTAATAGGAGCCTCTTGGCCAGGAACCACTAGGGTTTCCTCCTTTCCTGGAATATCTTAGAAATGTAAAACCTACAGAGGCCACAGGGACTCCTTTTCCAATTCTCCAGAGTGGGGAAGGGAAGGGTTGGTGGCAGAGCTTACACGAAGACCTCGGTTTCCATATTCTCCACACACAGTGAAACGCCTCTTTCCCCCTGCAAGTCTCTTTGTCCCTGGTGCATTTGCCCATCCGCTCATCCCACAAATATGAAGCAGCTACTTCATCTGGGCGCTGGCTAAACAGCATTGAGTAAGACAGACCTGTTCTCTGGAGTTTACATTTTAATGGGGGAAGGCGGTGGTGATGATACAAGCAGGCACATAAATAATTTCAGACAGCATTAGGTGTTCTGGAGAAAATAAAACAAGGGAATGGGGAGATTCCTGGGATGGAGGTCAGGTTATGACTATAGGCAGGGTGTAGACAATGGACCTGCTGCCATCAGTTATAGGGGCCAGACCAAGATGGAGGCCCCAGGCACATGTCTAGGTATTTAGAAATATAAATCAAGTTAACAGACTATGAAAATATGTTCTACTATCCTATGTGGAAAATATGTCCCCTTAAAGACCTGGAATACATGGTCTGAATTTAAAGCCAGCCTTCGCAGAGTCCCACACCAGAACACAGCAGCATAGAGAAGTCAGCTTGAACTTTAGCCCTCCTCCTGACCCCTTTCTCTCCCCACCTTCCTCCACCCCACTCTGCCTCACATCAAGGGGCCTCACCTGTGTCTGTGTGGACATTGTAGCCCAGTGTCCCAACTCTGGCCTCACCCCACTCCCAAATACAGGCCTAAGCAGGTGTTCCCTTAAAGTTCTGTCTATCTGCCAGAGGACAGAAAGGGGGAGAAGGTGCCCAAAGCCTTAGGAGTCGAACAGAGCTGTTGAACAGGGATTCCAAGGCCCTTCTAGCTGAAGCACGGTCCAGAAGGGAGCTCCAGGTGGGCACCTCTCCCTGGCTCCATAGACTCCTCGCACCTGATGGGCATGGCCAGGGGAGGGTCAAAGCTGGTCTGTTCCAGGTAGCTCATCATTTTCCTACCACTGTTGCAACAACCACAAACTCAGTGACTGAAAATGACACAAATTCATTGACTTGCAGTTCTGTAGGTCGGAAGTCAGGTAGGATCTCCCCCGAAGCCAGGTAGGATCTCAGGGTTAAAATCAAGCTGTTGGCGGCCTATGTATCTTTCTAGAGGTTCCAGGGGCAAATCCATTTCCTTGCTCATTCAGGTTGTTGGCAGAATGCACTCCCTTGCAGTTACAGGACTGAGATTCCCATTTCTTTGCAGCTGAGGTTCATTCCTACTTTGTCTGCATTCCTGACCCATCACAGAATCATAGCTTAATCAGAGATTGTTAGCATCAGAAGATGGCTTTGAGGACCCTAAGCCACCCCACCCCCAAATAGAGATCCCACATCAAGACACCTTGGACAGACCCCAAGCTTTCCTAACTCCCAATTGATTGATTATTCCTTTCCTTGCACCTCATTGCATTCCCTAACAGGAAGGCCACCTCTCTGCCAATCCACTTCCTCATGTCTTTCAAGAACCAATCCAGCTGTGTTGTGACCGACCTTATGATACATCCCCTTCGGGCAGGCAGACACAACTTGACCAGCATCTCCTCATTTTTGTTCTCTGTTAGCTGTTTGTACATGTAGTCCTCGTCACTAAATCACACACATATTGTGACTTCTCTAGTTTTCCCATAACAAACAGCAATGGTGATAGAAACATTTTCAGTGAAAGAAGGCAGGAAAGTAGGTATGATGGAAAATGGAAGGAGATAGGACTTAACTCCAGATGCCTGATGGCAATTTCGGACTGACTGGTGATGTTTGGAATGTCTCTGAGTGGTTTGTGACGTTGCTGAAATCAAAGCAGGGTTGTTAAGAGGTCATCTGTGCAACCAGGCCTGTGCCAGGACACGGACTCTCTGGCGCCTTCACCCACACCTTTAACAAACGTTTCCTTCCTCATTTTGTCTTGGGCACCTTCCTTAGAATATATGCCCATTCTTTGTTCCCTTAGAGTTCACCCTTTCTTAGACTCCCTAAAGGGAAATTATAGGACAAAAAAAAAAGACTAGAAATAAAAACACAGAGATCACTGTGTCAAGGTTATCTTTAAGAGATCACAGAATTTAAAAGACTCCAATCTGCAGATAATTCCTTGAGCCCCTCTTGGTGGCTAACCATGCCAACCAAAATGATTTTGTAAACACAGAAAGAAAAAAAAATGGGGTTCTGCTACCCAGTTTGACTTCCTCCTCTAAGTAGTAATGTAAACGTTCCCTGCCCACACCCACCTGATAGAATCAGAGTTAGTGGGAAGGCACTGAATATTTATGTGAAAATGCATTTAGGGTGTTCAATCCCCAGTAAGTTGTTAAATTTTGGGTCCAGGAACGTGAAGTTATTCGTATAATGAAGAACTGAGCTCTTGCCACTGAACTTGGACCCTTGGTACAGGGGTGACGGGGAGAATTGTCAGACTTCCAGGTGTCCTTTGCCAGCTTGCTAGGTATTGCAAGACCTGAAGGCCATGGTGGACAGCAGCCAGGGATGAGAGATGAAGCAAACGGCCAGGGCAGGAAAGCGCCTTGCTCAGCAGCTTCCAAATAATTTGGTGCGGGACGCGGGGAGGGTGATTTTTTTAAATGATTTTATTTTTCTAAGTAATCTCTATGCCCACTGTGGGGCTCAGACTTAAAACCCAGAGACCAAGAGTCATGCACTCCCCTGACTAAGCCAGCTAGTTGCCCACATTTTTGTGATATTTTAAAACTATCTTAACGACAGTGTTTTTTTGGGTTTTTTGTTTTCCCCCTTGGAAAAATGATAATATCTGAGAGCGGTCACATTTTTCCCCCTGGGTATTAAAGAACAAGGTAGGACATTATGCATCTGACACCACTCGGGGCCTCATTTCAGTAACAGAGATGGGTAAGCATAGATTTCCAAATGCTGAAGGCCTCTAAGTCAATATAAGGATGAGCTTTGGTGAAGCCCAGGTAGTGAAAGGAAAAAGCAAATAAATACTGTCGCCTCCTGCCCCCTGGCCAGGGCTGCACAAAAGAGTCCATTAAACTAATTGACGCAGGCCCTGCTGGGGAGCTGACAGAAGTCCCAGCTGGTTCAGGTTTCCCCACCTCATTCCCTAGCTGGGGATCTCAGATGGCCTCCCTTCACTCGGGGAAGCTGGGTCACACAGGCCCCATGGACAGGGGGCAAAGCAATGGCCAGGAAGCTGAAAAAGAGCCCAAAGTCCAGTGCACTGAGACCTTGTGCTCTGTGAAGTGAAGAAACTCTAGACCAAGAGTTTCTTGGTCTAGAAACTTTTCAGCTTTACTTCTGTGTGGAGAGGCGAATCTTCATTAAAAAAAAAAAGCTCTCAGAAGACTTACTATTTACTGGATAGCTACCATGTGCCCGCTGTTTCTTAGTAACACTTAATGCTCACAACTCAAGTAGGATTTGCCCATTTTGTCAATTGTTTCTCCCATTTTATAAATGAGGAAATGAGGTTTGGGAAATGTAATAACTGAGGTCATTAAAGTCGAGCAGGCATCCAGCAGCCTTCACGCTGAGGTCTGTCTGGGTCCCAAGTCCATTTCTTTACCCCAGTCTGCTCCCTCACCTTTTATGTCTTTATTACTTTCTAGTCCCCAGCCCTGGAAAATCTGCTAGAAATCACAGAGGAAGCCATTCTGCGCTCCTGGGAGGCCTTCAGAGTCTGGCTTTGTATTTACATTTCTCGGACTTTGTTCTCCAGCAACCTTGATCTCTGGGCCACTGCATTCTCTTGACTTGACTGAAAATATGAGTTGAACCCTACTTTGGGCCAGGCACTGTGCTGAGCTGTTCACGTGCTGCCGTGACCTTCATTACAACCCTCTGATACAGGGGTTGAACGATAGTTCTGTAGTTATCCCCACTTCTCAGAGGACAGAACAGACCAGAGAGGTTAAGTCACTGGTCAGGGGTTGCACAGCTGGGTTGAAATAGGAGCCCAGAGGGTCTGATCTGTCAGGCTGCAGAGCTTCCCTTTGATGAGACAAAAGGGTCATTCCCCTAGCACTGTGCATGCTCCATAACCCAGACAAGATCAACTATTAAAGAGCCTGTGGTCCAGGACTTGCAAATTGGATGTCAGTTCAACTCCTTCTATTCCACAGTTTTTCTCCGGGTGCCCATTCTGCAAATACAGGGGGCACCATCTGCTTCCAGGCAGAGGCCACACCTTTCTGCCTTTCCATGAGGACTCACTGAAAATTGTGTGTTTTTTAAAAATATTTTAACATTTATACATTTTTTAGAAACACAGAGAGATAGAGCGTGAGCAGAGGAGCAGCAGAGAGAGAGAGAGACACAGAATCCAAAGCAGACTCCGAGGTGTCAGCACAGAGCCCAATGTAGGATTCAAGCCCACGGACTGTGAGATCATGACCGGAGCCAAAGTTTGACGCTTAATCGACTGAGCCACCCAGGAACCCCTGGAAACTGGATTTTTAACTGACTTCGGCTGAATGTTCCCATTATTCACATGGAAGAATCAAAAACCTTGGTTGCCAGAATAAGAAGATGCCCCTTTGAACAGTTATAGTTCCAAGTGGCTTCTCATCACACTAGAGTAAAATCCAAACTCCTGCCATACATGATCTGGCCCTCGCCTACTTGACGGACCCTTGGTCACAAGACTGAATGAATCTGACTTCAGCCTTTGTCATGTCTTCAAAGAGCCCTTTTAATTTGTTTGTTAATTTATTTTATGACCACTCTAGCCTCCCCTACCAAGGAGCACATGGTAAATATTTAATTTATTTGAATATGCCACCATTTATTGTTTCTGATCCTTGTTGATTAACCCAAAGCATCAGCGGAAATGGAAGCCTACTTTTCAGAGGCAATTTTCCATGGATCTCTTAAACAGAACAGAGACACAACTGCCTTTGTTCTCTACTGTTTTCAAGGGTGTTTGTGTAGTGAACAGCCTTTGGAGATTGAGATAGTACCTCCCTGCAGAGCAAAGAGCAGGTTTGCTGAGAGCCTTGAGAGAGAGAGAGAGAGAGAGAGAGAGAGAGAGAGAAAATGGCTCACTCTGGAGATGGAGACAATGGGCTCACTGCTCATTCTAAAAGATGCGGATGCCCGAATACATGCAGCAATGTAACCCACTGTGAGCGCAGGTGCCACCTGGTCCTCTCCACGTCACCCTGGGAACGGGGCTTGGGGGACTGACACAAGACATTGATGACACAAGAGCTATTGCTATTGCTGTGAGTAATAAAGTCCTTTGCCTCTGACCCAGGAGTCTCATGTCTGCTGCCACATCCATGAAATTGTGGCAGGCTAACTAGTTGTCGCGCGAGTGAGGTAAAGTCCCACACCTTTCACAGTTCTTGACGCCCACGGCCAAGCTTGCTCCAGGGGGCGTAGCTTTGCTTCACTCATGCTCCAGCGCCGGTGACAGCACAGAGTTACAGCAGCCCTGAAGTCTATGCTCTTTCTGGGGGTAGAAAATTTCCAGGGAGTTTATTTAGAAACGTATTTATAATACTATAAGGGAATCTCATTAGTATTGTGATGTTTATAAGTATCAAGATGTTGCCAATTTGCACCATCACCAAACAAAAGAGGAAAAGCATGAAACCTATTGTACATTTTGCATGATCTTTTTTGTGACTTTGTGTCCGCTGACTGCTCTCTGTTCAAGGCACCGGATACATCTATGAGGCTTCCCTTCCATGACCCTGAGTAACCTGGGGTTGGAAAGGTGGAGCTCTGTATACTTATATACTGTTATACTGTTTTAAAGTTAGCTATATGACTTTACAATCAAAAGGATTTGAGATACTAAAAATAACAATTCATTAAAATGACAAAAGTAAGTTCCAATATCAAATAAAAAGAAAAAAAATTTCAGAGCCTGTTGCACATTTGGGGTCTTAGTCCTCTCTCCTCCCCTATTTTATAAAGAGATTAGTTTATTCGTTTTGTGTAGGAAGATTCGTTAAACATTTGAGTCCACTCTCTTCTATTTTATAAAGAGGCTAGTTTCTTTGTTTTGTGGGAGGAGAGCAATAATTGGACTTAGAGCAAAGAGACATTCTTCAAACCATAGTTCACTCATTAAAATATATATATATATATATATATAGTTTTCCTACCTGTAGTAAGGTCAGTGGGAAATAGAAAAATGTACGAGTTCCCATTCCCTACCCTAAAGGAATTTACCATGCTATGAGGGACCTACCTTGTGCATAAATAATTTAAATAAAAACAGAGATGAAGCATGCCCTAGAAGAGGCAGGAGCACAGGGTAGGGGGCACATCTTGATGGAAACAGCAGCATATAACTGGGACCTCGTGGCTGGGAGCAGCTGGACGTGGGGACAAGCATCCCCCAGGGCCATGTGTGCTGGAGGGGCACAGAGGGGGAGTGCTGGAGAGGAGGGAGCTGCCTCTTGACACATACATTAGAGCCAGATTGGGTTTGAATACCTAAGACACGTGGACTGCGTTAATTTATTGGTGTGCATTTGTGAGTGTGTGGACTTAAACTGCTAAACAGAAGGCCAGCCAAGGGTGACAGATGAAAGAATGGGGACATGCTGGAAGGTTGAAAGTCATGGTGAAGGAAAAGGCAAATAAATATAGAGGAAAGGGAACAGGGCAGACCGGAGGCGGGGCATCTGTGAAATGTCTGCACCTCAGAAAACCTGCTCTTCTTTCCCTAGTCACAGGGAGCCGGTTTACGGAAGGCAGAGGTAACCGAAGTCCTCCATCTGTATTCTTATTTCAGGGCATCAGTTCAATTAAGTTACAGATTCTTTTAATTTGAGTGAATTCTTACATCGTACATTTTGGTATGTCAGCTTCATTCAAAACGTTTGCTGAACACGTTTGAGTGACACAAATCTCTGGGATTCATGGCATTTTCAAAAGTTAGAGTTGGGGAAACTTCTACGGCTATCAGATCTCATTTCCACAAACCCTTATTTACTATATAGTTTTTGTTTTAAGGCCAACATGGGGCTTGTACTCACGACCCTGAGATGAAGACCTGAGCTGAAATTAAGAGACACTTAACTAGCAGAGCCACCCAAGTGCCCCTACTATATAATTTTTAAAAATTGAATTTGTGGTCCTTTAAGACTGGGCAATGATTCTTACAATCCTAGAAGGTAAAAATGAGAACTTTTCTTCCTTTTGTTTTTTTTTTTTAAACCAAGTAGACAAACATATTTATTAGGTGGAACTTTGGAGGATCTTCCCAGAAGAGACATTCCACATGGCCTGAAATACTCTAAATTGATTCAAATCTGCACCTTACTGCAAAGAGAGAGGTTTATCAGTCACTTTCGTGAGTCAACTGGGCTGCTCCACATACTAATTACCAAACGTGTAACAACAGATCAGAAATAGGCCAGGGGTCATGGTGCAAACAATAGCTTGTAGAAAGGCTGCAAAGTAGCTGAATGCATTCGGCTCCCCTGAACCGCCTCCCATCTCCTCTCGGGGCTCCTGTGCTGTGGAGGCTGAAGAGTCGGCGAGGTGGTCTCCATGAGGCCCTTCAGAGCTTGAGGATGGACAACGTGGGTCTGTCTTGCAACTCCCAGGTCAGCCCAGAGGTCTCCTCTATCTGACCTGTCCTCCCTCCTGGCACTTATGCAAGAGGATAGTGACATGGCTCTGCGCCTCTAAGTGCCCATTAGGGGCGTGTGTCTACACACAACTGCTCAGCAAGGTGCATGGCAGCCTCTGCTGATGGAAATGAACTTTGCTAAAAATGTAGGCAGTCAAGGCGAGGACACAACTGCACAAGCCTCACCTCGCCCAATTCTTCCACTAAAACCAAATTGTTGCTTAGTGATCAAGCAATTTGGCCTCCTTCGGAAAATTACGTACCTCAAGCAGTGCATCAAGACCACCTGTGACCCCAGTCTTGTCCACCAGTCTTCAAATGTGGGGTCGTTAGAATGTAGCAAGGTGAGTCTTTGTTGGAAACAAGCATGTAAGCATTGGGTTAGAGAAGAAACAGCTGAAAAATGTACATGTGGTTCAAGAAGTTAGCCTGCTCAGAGAAGGTGGGTGGTAGATGTGATACTCTGAGGGTTGGTTGACTGGCATTACTACACCAGGGCCCTACCCCAGATGAGTAGATGACTCAGGGGAAAAACCTTTTGCCCTGCTCAACACCAGCTCTCATGGCAGTGATGGCGTGTCATGACGTCAGAGAGTGCAGGTCAGGCTGGTATTGCCTTCCTGAGGCGTGCTTCAGCAGACGGTCAGGGCACCCTGCTCTGCACCATGACACCCCTTCTCAGATCCCTCCTAAGTGCTGTCAAATGGTATCCCCAGTTTGATTGAGTTCTGAGCTTAATTTGTTTTAACTTTTTTTAAGTCAACCAGGTTGATCAAAAAGAATGAAATCTTGCCATTTGCAACACTGTAGACGGAATAAGAGTGTCTGAGGCTAAGTGAAATAAATCAGAAAGATAAATGATTTCATTAATATGTAGAATTTAAGAAACAAAACAGATGAACATAGGGGAAGGGAAGAAAAAATAAGATTAAGAAAAAAAAAGGAGGCAAACCCTAAGAGACTCTTAAATACAGAGAACAAATTGAGGGTTGCTGGAGGGGAGGTGGATGGGGGGATGGGCTAAATGGGTGATGGGCATTAAGGAGGGCACTTGTTGGGATGAACACTGGGTGTTTTATATATATAAGCGATGAATCACTGGGTTCTGTTCCTGAACTAATATTATTTAAATATTTAAAAATTAAAAATTAAAAAAAAGTCAGCCAGATGATTTGTAAAGTTTAAGCGGACCTGGTTGATTGGTTGAGGAGAAGGGAAGGATTTGGTGAGGAAATCAAATGTTGATTTTTATTTATTTATTTATTGCTACTAAGTATGGATAGGGTCAAGCGGATATAATTTTGGGAGAAGGTTGGGGAGAGCAAAGGAATGGATTACTGTGAAGATGTCCAGATCCTAGGAGAATAAGCACATGTAAAGACACAAAATTGCATGAAAATCCACAAAATTGCCAATCAATGCCAAAATGGAATGGATGTGGGGGAAATAGCAGGTGGTAAGTTCGGGGACAATGTCTGGACGATCCCACACAGAGTTTCTATTTTATCTTATGTGTGTCTGGGAGCCATCAGAGAGTTTAGGCAAGAGAGTAACTAACTGGATCTGAGGAAGAGCACTCTGACATCCAAGTCTGAGAGGGATTGAGAGGCATAGAAGTGGAGTCAGGGGACCAGTGAGAGGCTGCAGCAGTGACCAGCGGGGAGTTGTCTGGGCTTGAATGTAGAGATCAGAGGTTGAACTGGAAACACTTTCTGGAGAGGAAATCCAAAGGACCAGCCCTTGGGAGGGGAGAGAAAAGGATAAATACACCTACAGGTCCTGCTTGAGCATCGGTGAATTCATTTATTTAGTGGGAGGGTGGGAGGTGGCGCTCAGCATGGAATGGGAAGAATCAAGTTTGGAATGCATATACGCTTAAAGAAGCTCACCTCCAGCAAGCGGACCAGGGACTGTACTCTCCCCACCATGCTTAAAACTCTCCCTGGCCCCCTCTTGCCTAAGGCACTAGTTGTAACCTGGCTGTGCTTCTGAATCACAAGTAAGCCCTCTGGATGCGGCAGCTCCCTACTTATTCATCTTCAGGGCCGAGGCCTCTCCCGCAGGACCGCAGAATTGGTTCTGAGCAGACTGGTTACAACAGTGAGATGCCTTCAAATGTTTCTCTTTGCAAAAGTAACACGTACACATTGTACACATTCAAATAATACAGAAAGTTTTAAAAACAATGAAAAAGAAAGGGGAAAAAACGCCTAGAAAGCAAGAGTCCCTTCTAACCTCCGTATTTCCATTTGGGCTCTTACCAAGGTGGTCTAACTGGCCAGATCTGGGGTCTGAAAGTGGAGTATCCTTCCCTAAAATGCTCGGGGTTGCCAGCGAACAGCCAGGCCTGGGAAACACCCTCTGTGAGTCACTGGGGAGAAAGCGGGAGAGTCTGACATTCTAAGAAGGTGCAGGAACTGCAGCGTCAGGAGCGGGGAGGCTGTAAGGCTGCGCTGCCCAGTTAGCCAAACCCGCCAAATGTGCTCAGGGCCGGCAGCCAGGGTCGCCTCCTCGCGGGCTCTGAGGGCAAGAGCCCCGAGTTAGGAAGTTTGCACGTCTTAGGACTACATGCTTTTATTGTAAAAAATCAATACTCTGGTTACTTTTAAACAGATAACACATGCCCATAGTAAAAAACATAAGTGGGGGCACCTGGGTGGCTCAGTCGGCTAAGCCTCCGACTTCGGCTCAGGTCAAATCTCACAGTCGCGGGTTCGAGCCCCGCGTCAGGCTCTGTGCTGACAGCTAGCCCAGGGCCTGGAGCCTGTTTCCGGTTCTGTGCCTCCTTCTCTCTCTGCCCCTCCCCCTCTCATGCTCTGTCTCTCTCTGTATCAAAAATAAATAAAAACATTTAAAAAATAAAATAAAATAAAATGCATTTCTTAAAAAAAAAAACATAAGTGAAACTCGAACATTTCAAAGGGATTTTTTTTTCTATGCCAAAGGAAAAAGGAATACTTTCACCCCTGCCCTGCAGTCTCCCAGTGCATGTTTGTTTCTGGGAACCAAGCCATGCAGAGGCCCCTCCTTTTACCTGAGTGGTGCCATGTGGCACCACTGTCCTCACCTCACTCCTCACCTGAAGTTGAGTCAAAAGCCTTTGCTCCACTTGCTGCAAGGTGGCGTGACTGCCAGTGTGCCCTTGGGCTGCTTATTGGCTCTGGCCTGGACGGAACAGCTCTTGGAATGGCTGCGCTGTTGAAGGCGAGGGCCAGTGGTTTTGATCAGGGCTAAAAACGTATAAATTTCATACAACCAATTCTTGGTGATATATGGGGGCAGAGGGGGCACAGGTATGTGAGTGCCGCCAGCAATAGACTGACCCCAGCTCTGTCTTTTTCTCCTCCCTCCTGCCCCCACTCCCAACATGTGGATCTTACAAGTAGCCCAAAAAGGTGATTTGAGTTCTACCTTCAGACTAATCCACAGTAAACGTTTTGCTGAGAGGTTCACTGCCAGATTTGTTCGTCCCACAAATACTTTGAAGTGTCTAACTGGGTCAGGTCAAGTGTCAGAGGAAGAACACTGTTCACATAACAATCATGTTCCCTGGCTTCATGGAGCCTACAGCTGGGTGGGGGAGGAGACAGGCTTGTAAACAGCTATGTCAGTAAAGGACATGGAGGAGATCAGAGGGGACAGCATCAACCAGCTGGGCAGCAAACCAACCAGGGAATCAGGGAAGGCTCCCCAGAGGAGGTGGTATTTTAGCTAAGATCTGAAGAATGAGTAGAGTTAGGCAAGGTGGAGGGTGCATTAGGAAAAGGGAAATGCAAGTGTAAAGATAGGAAAACAGACAGAGGATGGCCCACGGGAAAAAAACAAACAAACAGAAACGACATCTGCAAGAGATGACAAACATACTGGGTAGGTCCTTATGCTTTCTCAAGTTAGATTATTTGAGTCCTAATTCCAACTCTACCTCTTACAGGCTGTGTGATCCTAGGCGAGTTATTTAACCTCTCTGTGCTCAGTTCCTTCATCTATAAAACAGGTCTGATGACTGCACCCAGTTCATGGAATATAAATGAGACCACATACATGGTCAGCACATGGTAAGACTCGCTATTACTTTACAGTTCTGTTGCACTGGCTGCAGACCTGCAGTGAAGGACAGAGACTGAAGGAAGATGAGGGTGGTGGGAGAGACATAGGACAGTTCTCCAAAGGCCTTCTAAGTCACACTGGGAGGGTAGGACTCTTCAGGCAACTAAAGAGAAACTGAGAGTAACAAGGCCTGTGGAAGGCCCTTGCTGAAAGCAGGGAGGGACTTGGTGATTTCCTGGAGCCTACGGGAGGCAGAGAGGCCCAGGCCGGGCGGTGCTGAGGCCTGGGCCTGCCGGACGCAAACGCGACAATAGACAAGCGGCCTCTGCTCTCTGGGGCTGTGCCCTCAACTGAAATCAGTTTTCTTGGGGACCAAATGAGACAAGGGAGGCCAGGGGCCTCCTCTCCAAGGTACCCTGCACAAAAGTGGGCTGGCGCCTTTCCGCTGCATTCCACAAATATTTGTGAGTATAGCAGCTTAGGGTTCTTACTCCACCGCCCAGGCCTCCTCTTCACCCAGATCTCTGCGATTTCGCCAGACAGATCTCCGACGTTGACCTACCCTAGTTGGAACCACATTCCAGAGGCTTCACTCTCAACTCTGTGCAGCCTGAACTATCTCCAGCCGGTCCGGGTGCTGTAGCCTCTCCAACGCCCCCGCACCAACTGCAGTATCTTAATTCGATTCAGTGAAATACACTAGATGGTGCTTCTCCAGGAGACGAGATGTTTGACTCACACACGGTGTGCTGGCATGCGAATGTTTTTAAAAGTCCGAAACAATGCATCTAGAGTTTTGCCAGCACGCTACTATCACTTTTTAAGCTGTTTTATTATTTTTTATTTTTTAACATTTACTCATTTTTGAGAGACAGAGCACGAGTGGGGGAGGGGCAGAGAGAGAGAGAGACAGAGAGAGAGAGACAGAGAGAGAGGGAGACACAGAATCTGAAGCAGGCTCCAGACTCCGAGCTGTCAGCACAGATTTGGATGTTGGGCTCCAACCCATGAACCCTGAGGCCAAGACCTGAGCCAAAGTCGATGCTGAACCGACTGAGCCACCCAGATGCCTTGCTGCTATCATTTTTGTGAGTTACATTAATCCTGAACTATCCAGTGTTTTATTAGTTCACCTTCAGTGTCCGGGAAAGCTTTAACGCGATGCAGTGACACAGACATTGATGGAGCCAGACCCTGTTCCAGATCCTGACTACATTCTGGAGATACAAAGGTGAATTAGACTCAGGGAGCCAGCCTCGGATTTTGGAGCACAGTGTCTATGGGAGAAGAAAACAAAGTATTACACCATGTGATAGATATTAGCATGGAGGTACAAAGACAGTTCCAGGGGAGCCTGGGCACAGGTATATCGGGGCATATCCACACAGGTCACACACTGTCTAACTCTGGGGTGCCATTCACACAGGCCAAGGTTTGGCAAACGTTTATCCGGCCTCTTCTGTAAAGGACCGGATAGTAAATATTTTATGCTTTGTGGGCCACACAGTCTCTGTTGCAATTACTCAGCTCCGCTGTCGTAGCACAAATGCAGCAATAGACAATATGTAAACAAACATGGCTGCATTCCAATAAATGCACTGAAATTGAGTCATGAAATACTGTACTTTTCAGTGATTGCCAGCCATTCAAAAGCATTAAACATCATTCTTAGTTCATGCCCTGTACAAAAGCAGGCAGTGGGCTGGATTGGACCCCGGAGCTCTACTTGGCTGACCCCTGACCTAGATTACAATGAGATTGGCATCCCTTTGGGGTGTGCAGTGCCCCGAGGGCCCTGTCTGGCTCCACACAGAAGGTGCTATTCCAGCTAAGTTTTAAAGGATAAGTAAGCCCCGACCAGGTGGACACTTCAGGAAAGGGATGACAAGTACAGGGAACAGCATGGGCAAAGGCATAGCACACTGCCCAGGAGGAAACAGAGAGGGATGGGACATAGAAAGATAGGGTGGAAATGGTGTGCCAAGGGCCTTGAATGCCTTACTCAGCAGTGTGGGTTTTGTTCTGTGGGCAATTAGGAGTCATTCATGACTTTAGGCAGAAAGTGATAGGGTCTGTGATTGTATTTTAAGGAGTGGAATGAGATGTGGAAAGCCAATTAGGAGGCATGCAAACCAGTCAGGGAAGAGATGACAAGTGTCTAAGCAAGCCAGGGGCACGGGAATCAGGAGAGAGAATTCAAATGTCAACTGGATACACAAAAACATGCTCAGCATTGTTAACCATCGGGGAAAGGTACATCAAAACCATCACGAGATGCCATTGTGAGCCCACTGGATGGCTATCACAAATTAAGACAGATAATAAGTGTAAACAGGGGCACCTTGCTGGCTCAGTTTGTAGAGCATGTGACTCTTGATCTCGGGATTATGAGTTTAAGCCCCACATTGGGTGTAGAGATTATGTAAAAATAAAATCTCAAAAAGAATATAAAGAGTGTTGGCCAGGATGTGGAGAAATTGGAACCCTACCACACTGCTGGTAGGGATGTGCAACGGTATAGCCACTTTGGAAAACGGTCTGATAGTGCCTCAAAAAGGGACTGCTTACGACCCAGCAATTCCGGTCTTACATAAAAAAAAAAAAAAAATTAAACCTATGTCCACACAAAACCTTGTACACTAACGTTCATTTTTAAAAACGTTTTCTTTTATTTTTGAGAGAGAGAGTGTGAGTGGGGGAGGTGCAGAGAGAGAAGACACAGAATCCAAAGTAGGTTCCAGGCTCTGAACTGTCAGCACAGAGCCTGACATGGGGCTCAAACTCACCAACCTGAGATCATGACCTGAGCCAAAGTCAGATGCTCAACCAACTGAACCACCCAGACACCCCGGTATGCTAATGTTCATAGCAGTGTTATTCATCCTGGCCAAAAAGCAAAAACAACCAGATGTATGTCAATTGATACATAGATAAATAAAATGTAGTATATCCATACAGTGGGATATTATTCATCAATAAAAAGAAACATTACTATATGCACATGATGAGCCTTGAAAACATCATGCTAAGGAAAGAAGCCAGTCACGCAAGACCAGGTCTTATATAATTCCACTTAACGCAAAACGTCTGTACTAGGCAAATCTACACAAACAGAAAGATCGGTGCTGGCCTGCAGCTGGGGGATGGGTAAGGGGACTGAGGTGTGATTGCCAAAGAGAATAGAGTTTCCTTTTTGGGCTGAATAAGATATTCTAAACTGGATTGTGGTGATGGTGCCACCTCTTTAAATGGGTGAAATGTATAGCATGTGAATTGTATCTCAATAAAGCTATTAAAGATCATTCCTTTATTGTAACTCAAGAACAGTAATTTTCTCTCTGCATCTCACTACGTAAATTATCTAGCAAATGCAATTTAAATTCCTCTTCATTGGTTTTAAAATACATGCAGTTTTTTGTAATTTAGGTTTTTGGTTCTGTTTAATTCAGTGCATATGTTTTCATCTTAGGAATGATATGCTAATAACCACTTTTTAAAAACTAGAACATTATGTAACCCAAAGGGAATTATATGTGAAGTTGAATAGACTCAAAGATACCCTTGGACTTCTGCCTTTCCCTTAGTCCTCGCGGCCAGTCAGCCAAGATCTCTTCTGTTCGTTCGTTCGTTTGTTTGTTTGAGTAACAGTTTTGTTGAGATATTATTCACATACCGTATAATTCACCCATTTCAAGTGTACAATTCAGTGGTTTTCGGTCTATTTACAGAATTGCATAATGACCTTCACGATCCATTTGTTGAAACATTGTAACTGTCACCAAAAAACCCTCCATCCCCAGTAGCAGTCACTCCCTTACTCTCCTTTCCCGCCCAACTCCAGACAACCATGAATCTGCTTTCTGTCTCTCTAGATCTGCCTGTTCTGGACATTTCACATGAATGGAATCCCACAATATATGGTATTTTGTGTTTGGCTTCATTCACTTAGCATAGTGTTTTGGTTCATAAAAGGTATAGCAAATAGCTCATTCCTTTTTATTGTTTAACAAGACTCCACAGTGTGGCTATGCCACATTTTATTTATCCATTCATTAGCTGATGGATACTTGGTTGTTTCCCATTTCTGGTTACTATAAATAATGCTGTTATGAACGCGTACAAGTTTTTGTACAGATGTACGTTTTCATTTCTCTTTGGTACATGACTGGGATTGGAATTGCTGGGTCAAACCTAACTATTGTATAAGAACATAGTAATGGTATTTGCTTCCACATTCGGCAGACACGGATCTCATTGTCTCCTGACTCTAGCTGTCATATGATGAATTTCCTTCTATCCAGGGAATTCATCCACCGAAACATAATGTGTATATCCTTGGATGTGGACATACACATTAACTAATACACCTGGGTGCAGCTCTCATTTTCAACCACAGATAAACACCAAATAGCATCCACATGCCTTAGAGGAGAACACTGCCATGCACTACCTCCACCCACCATCTCTTTCAATTACATTTCATGGTAATGACAGTATGATATTCCCCCTTCCAATTAGATGAGAAAGGGGTACAGATAACAATGTCCCTTTTGCCTTCTCCTCACATTTTTCTTTTCTTCTTTTCTTCTCACCAAGGAAGCAAACAGAGTTAATTGTACAGCAGACCCGGGTCCCATGTTTAGGGGTTCAACGCAGTTCTGCACAAAATAGCAGTGAGAATTCTCATCCATCGTCCTCATGACTTTCCTTGTGTGTGGTGAAAAATATACAACATAAAAGATGTCATTTAACCATTTTTAACTGGCATTAATTCCATTCACAACATTGTGCAGCCATCACCACTGTTTCCAAAAACTTCTGCATTACCACAAACAGAAATTCTGCGAAACTCTGAGGAAAAAACCCATTCTTCTCATCCTCATAATTTCTTTAAAAAATTTTTAAATGTTTATTTATTTTTGAGAGAAAGAGAGACAGAGTGCAAGCAGGAGAAGGAGATACAGAAACTGAAGCAGGTTCTAGGCTCTGAGTTATCAGCACAGAGCCTGACGTGGGGCTCGAACTCACAGACTGTGAGGTCCTGGCCTGAGCCAAAGTTGGATGCTCAACTGACTGAGCCACCCAGATGCCCCTCATCCTCATAACTTCTAATCTACTTTTTGTCCCTATGAATTTGCCTATTCTAGATATTTCACATAAGTGAAATCATATAATAGTTGTTCTTTTGCATCTGCCTTATTTCATTTAGCATGTTTTCAAGGTTCATCCATGTTGTAGCAGCTGTCAGAATTTTGGACACAATCCTTTTGATGGCTGACTAATACCCCACTGTATGGATATGCCGCTTTTATGTATCCATTTTTCTGTTTATGGACACTTGGATTACTTCCACCTTTTGACTATTGTGAAGAAGGCTGTAATGAACATTGGGTACAAGTATATTTGAGTCCCTCTTTCCAGGTTTTTCTTTTCTTTCTTTTCTTTTCTTTTTTTTTTTTTTTGAGTATCTACCTAAGACTGGAATTGCTGGGTCATATGGTGATTCAGTTTAACCTTTTGGGGCACTACTAACTGTTTTCCATGGTGGTTGCACTGTTTTACTTTCCTGCCAGCAATGCACAAGGGCTCCAATTTCTCCATATTCTCACCAACATATATTTTTCATTTTTTTAAAATTATAGCCATTCTGGTAGGTGTGAAGTGGTATCTAATAGTGGTTTTGATTTGGAATTCCCTATTAGTTAATGATGTTGAACATCCTTTCATGTGCTTTTTGGCCATTTGTATATCTTCTTTGGAGAAATATCTATTCAAGTCCTTTGCTCACTTTTTGAAGTGGATTATTTGTCTCTTTGTTGTTAAGTTTCTGGAGGGTTGTTTTGTTTTGTTTTGTTTTACATGTTGTGAATATTAAACCTTTATTAGATACATGATTTGCAAATATTTTCTTCCATTCTTTAGGTTGTGTTTTCCCTTTCTTGATAATGACCTTTGAGGTAAAAAAGTTTGTTTTTAATAAAGCTCAGTTTATTTGTGTCATCCTTTGTGGTTTTAGTGTCATACTTGAAAATCACTACCACCTTATGACTCATGTGCAAGAGAAGCAGGACATATAAATGTCCCACAAAAGAATTAACATGGCAGAAACACCAGGTCAACTATCTTGCTATAAAGAAAATATTTGGAAAGCACGTATTTGTACTGAATATTGGCTAAAAACACAACACTTATCTTTTTTTAGACAATTCTGTTACTTAATGAGGTGCTGCTCTGAGAACCACTCTAAGTTCCTTTTCATCATTTATTTGGGTCTCCATCACAGTAGTCAATTTGAGAGTTGTCTGCCACACCCATAAACAATTTCTCCTTCTAGAAAAACTACCCCCCTACAGTGTCCTCTGCCATGTAAGTAGTCCCCTAGGAGCCATGTATATACCTGGTCAGGACTTAAGCTGACCAAACAGTTTCTCTCTTGAGCATCTGTATTGACACTGAGCAATATGTTAGTTACTGTAAGGGACCGTGAGGCTGTCATATCCTGCCATTTCTGCTTCACTCCTTGCCCTGGGTCTGCATGAGATCCCTATATATTTGTAATAAATATTTCTTCTCTGCAAATTTATGTGGATCAGTTTTGTATCAGCATGATGTTTAAAAATAATATTTATGTTCCCATTTTGTGGGCTGGCTTCTCTCCCTGCGGAAACCATGTCTGCAGTTGGAGCTAAGCTATTTTAAGTCCCTTAAGTGAGGAGGTGAAGGTTTTAGGCTCATCCAGTTGGGGATGGGGGACCCTTAGAACACAGGCTTATGATACGCTTCCTGGAACACAGTCTAGGGATGACTGTCAGCTCTGAGGAGAACCTTATCCTCTAGCACCATTTTCAACATGACACTGGCAAAATGACGAGGCTATGGTGTCAAAGGCAACCACAATAATTAGCCTATAGCAGAATACCATGGCTCTCCAAGGTGTGGCGTTCAAGAACCTACATCTCATTGAGGGATGCAGAGAGCCTGAGAAAACCTGTGGACCATCAGAGGCTGGTGTATAATGAAGAGGCCACCATGGCCAAAGCCAGAAGAAGAATCCAAAGGTTACTGATTACTGCTTTGCTTCCCCTTCCCTTTTCCCACTCCACTTCCTCTCTCCTTCCCTCCTTTCCTTTGTCAATAGGTATCAAAGACCCTATTCTGGGTCAGACTCTTTGTGGGCTCTTGGGATCCTTAGATGACCAAACACAATTCCTCCTGCATGGCACTCACAGTCCTGAGGGAAAACAGAGACTAAGCAGTTTCCAAACCAATGAATTAATGCCAAAAAGGGGCAGACCTTGAGGGGCAGGAAAACCTCTCAGCCCTGCTTGAGCAGGTGTTGCGGGATGGTGTATGATTCTCAGAGGAGTGTGTGCACCTCTGGTATAGATGTGGGTGTCTGTGTAGACACAGCTTGCTATCTACCCCAGAAATATTCTCCGCCTTCTTCCTTCCTCATCAAACCCCCATTCTGTTGGAGGCTGCCTGTGTGCCCATTCTCAGCACAGATATATGACTGCTTCTGTTTCCATTGTCAGACACTCTATTTCCCAGGGCCCCCCTCCCTTGTAGCTGTGGCTTGTGGCCCAGATCTGGGCAAAGGGAAACACTGTTAGAGAGCTTCTGCCACGCTCTGCTTCCCTAATAACTCGGATAGCCCTGGCGGTGCCAGCCCCTCCCCACTACCCCTGTCCCGAGTGCATGTGGGATGCTGGGAGCTGCGGACCATCTTGTAATCATGATGACGAAAAGCCAAAGTGCTGAAATAGCAAAGAGCAAAGATGAAAGAGCCTGGCTTCTCAAAGACCTTGCTCAGTTATTGCAGCAGCACTTGACTGTCTAAGCTCCAGATTTCTTACTTGGAAAAATAAAACCCCTGCTAATTGAGTGTTTTTAAAAGCATTACTGAAAACATTCCTAACAAACACAGCAGTGTCTCAGAGGAAATACCTGCTCATTCAACATTTGGGGCCCAACTGCCTGACAGCTAATTTTCTTCCTGTTCACCCTGAAGCAAAATTTGACCGTCTGCAGCAGCATGTATGCCCAACTTTTATGGACTGAATTGTGCTTCCCCAACCTCAGTTCACATACTGAAGCCCTAACCTCTAATGTAACTAGCTTTGGAGGTAAGGCCTTTAAGGGGGTAATTAATGTTAAATGAGTTCCTAGGGATGGGGCCCTAATCCAAATAGAACTGCTTTCCTTGAAAGAGGAAGGAGAGATACCAGGGGTGCATACATATGGAGAAAAGGCCATATAAATCACTGTGAGAAGATGGTCATCTGCAAGCTTGGGAGAGAGACCTCTGGAGAAACCAACCCTGCTGACATCTTGATCTCAGACTTCCAGCCTCTGGAACTGTGAGAAAAGAAATTTGTTGTTTAAGTCACCTAGTCTGGGGCATTTTATTATGGTGGCCCTAGGAAACTAATACACCCAACTACCTCCTAAAGAGGTTCTCTCTGGAAAGGATATAGTTAAATAGTCCATCACTCCCATCAACAGCAGAACCCATCACTGCTGATCTTTCTTTCTTAAATACAAAGGGAAAATCATGGGTCACTAGGCTTCTGAGGCAAACAGCAGTATGAGAGGGAATAGCCAAAGATTAAAAACCCAAAGAAACCAACAAAAAAGACAACTCAAAGATTAGAAAGAAACTCTATTTTTAAAACCATCTAATGAATACTCTCAGAGAGATTCAAAACAATATCACATCAGTAAAACAAGAAGAGGTGGTTAAGAAGAAGGCTCAATTAGAGAATAAGGATGCTTTTAAGGATTGAGAAATTACTGCCAAAGTGAGATAAATTATTGAAGGATGAAGAGTAAACTTTGATAAAGAATCAAACTATGAGAGCAAAAGAGAGAGAGAGAGAGAGAGAACTAAAGAGAAAGAAGAAAACAAGGAAACAAAAACAATGAAGAGAAAGAAATAATAATGGAAGAGAATTTCCAAGAGTTGAATAAGGACCTAAATTTTGACTGAAAGGGCCCACAGTGAATGAAAAATATATCCTAGTGAAATGCCAAAGTATAAAGGGAATAGAAAATCCTAAAAGTTTCCAAAGAGTCAAAGCTAGTCAGCTAGAATGGAACAGGAATTGGTCTGACTTCAGACTGCTGCATAGCATCAACTCTGGACATAATAAATACTTTCACACTTATGAGAAAAAAGATCATTTTGAACCTGGAATTCTATACCCAGCCAAACATCTGTCCAGTAAAAGAGCAAAGCAAAATACTTTTTCCAAACAAGAAAAAATTTAACTTCCATGTGCTCCCTCTCATAGGAAACTATTTGAGGTTGTGTAAATAAGTAAGTAGAGAAAATGGGATCCCAGAAAACAGTGTATCCTTAACTCAGGAGAGCAGTGAATGCAAGGCACAGCATTGCCAAAAAATGAAACCAGTTAAGCCCAGAGCTGAAAGATGGAGGCGTTCGGGACAGAGGCATCTGGAAAAATGGAGGATTTTAGTTGAGATTTTTTTTAGTGTAAGAATATGATAAAGACATATCATGCAAGGAAAAAACCCCAAGCCAGTCAGAAATTCTGAAAGGGGGAGGAGAGAAATGGTTGTACAGGGAAATTATGGTCCAAACCGGAAGCAAACCAAAATGAATTTAAGGTAACCATGTTCCATTCCATGGCAAATACCAGTGATATTTTAATTACAGAACTCTATTGTTTATCTAATATTATGTTAGTTCTCATAATTCTTCCATATTCCCCATACCTCATAGTTCCTATATACGCTGATGGATATAAATTAGTTTTATTTATTAATATAATTTATTGTCAAATTGGTTTCAACACAACACCCAGTGCTCATCCCAACAAGTGCCCTCCTCAATGCCGGTCACCCACTTCCCCCCTCCTCCACCCCCATCAACCTTCAGTTTGTTCTCAGTATTTAAAAGTCTCTTGCGGTTTGCCTTTCTCCCTCTCTGTAACTTTTTTTTTCTCTGTAACTTTTTATAAACTGGTTTTAAAACCATGTATGAAAACTCAATTTGTTTGGGGCACCTTTAGACTCTTCTCATACTACAAAGAATATTTGTGGTATCTGATCAGGTCCTGGTTACACGGTACTTGGTTTATGAAAAATCACCCCACTGTACTCATAATGTGTGTGCTTATCTCAAGTGTGATTATTTTTGTTCTTTCTATTTAAGTGTACCAGACAAAAGATGAAGTATGGAAGGTAGGGGAAGGAGAATGGAAAAAATGGTGAAGCATGCTGATATCTTTAAGAGGTGATTAAAAAAGGTAATAAAGAAATAAAGAAAGTCCTGAATATTTAAATTTACCAAGGTAGTTGCAGTGCCTTGGTGGCTCAGTCAGTTGAGCATCCAGCTCTTGATTTCAGCTCAGGTCATGATCTCAAGGTTTGTGGGATCAAGCCCTACATCAAGCTCCTCTGACAGTGCAGAGCGTGCTAAGGATTCTCTGTCTTTCTCTCTGCCCCTCCCCTACTTGTGCTCTCTAAATAAGTAAGTAAGTAAGTAGATAAGTAAATAAATAAACAAACAGGTAAACAAACATTTAAAAAAACAAATGTGCCAAGGTAACCCAAAGACAGAATAAAAGTGGAACAAATGGACACTGAGAAGCCCAGTGGAGGGAGGTGGAGGGAGTGACAGGCATGTGCTCACAGCATGAGTCAGCAGATGTCCCCTAAGGTGGCATTAACCACTGAAGTGCTGAAGTCACTACTAGTTACGGGCATCGCTTCAGATGTGGGCAGGCGTGGGAATAGAGACTGTTGTCATCACTGATTCTGAGCTATTTAATTTATTGCCACATGTGAAATGTTACGTTAGTAACACAAGACTTAAAAACTATGCAATAAAAAAGTACTAAATTGTATGATGCAGTCCACAAGGACTGAAGTAGAGCTGAGTAGAGAATTTTGATGTTTCATGGCCAGAGAGATTCTTTGCCCTTTCTCCTAATGTCACCCAGACTCACTTAAGATCCTTTGATTTTGAAAAGGTCTTGGCTGTAAGATCTTGACACAGGCTGTAAAAAGCATAAACAGCTTTTAAGAGATCTAGGAGAGTCTCAAAGATGCTCCAAACAAAACTAGTTTTTATTACTTGGTGTGTTTTTTAAAAGTTGTTATTATTATTATTATTATTTAGTAATCTTTGAACTCACAACCCTGAGATCAAGAGTTGCATGCTCTTTCTACTGAGCCTACTGGTTTTTTGAGGGTTTGTTTTGTTTTGTTTTGTTTTGTTTTTGAGAGGGAATATGAGCAAGGGAAGGGCAGAGAGGGAGAGAGAGAATCTTAAGCAGGTTCCATGTCCATTTTGGAGCCTGACTCCAGGCTTGATCCATTAAACAGTGAGATCACGACCTGAGTTGAAATCATGAGTTAGACACTTAACTGAGTGAGCCCCTCAGACACGCCGACTTTACTTACTTATTTATTATTATTGTTGTTGTTATTTTTAGTTAAGTTATTTATTTTGAGAGAGAGAGAGAGAAAGAGCACAAGTATGAGCAGGGGAGGGGCAGAGAGGGAGAGAAAGAATCCCAAGCAGGCTCCAGGCTGTCAGGGCAGAGCTGGACACGGGGCTCAATCCCATGAACCATGAGATCATGACCCAAGTCAAGATCGAGTGTTGATTGTTCAACTGACTACACCACCCAGATGCCCCCCAATTTTGTTTAAAAAAACAGTTTATACCCCTCAACCTTTGTAGGAACTATGCTCTAGAGGAGTCTATGAGGGGGGTATGGGAATTTGCATAAAACTCAGTAAACAATGGGATGTTGTAATCTCAAAACTACTGAGATTTTGCCATCCCATTGAACAGTTACTTTAAATTCAGATCCGCTTCAAAACCTGGACAAAGCACACAGCTAGGGGATGATATCAATTCACAAATGTTCATACATTTTGCTCCACAAAAGCTACATTGCGCTGGGCATCAGAGGCTCAGTCCAAACCCTCAGGAAAGCTTTTGGATTGTAGGTTGATTTGTGAATTAACAAGGCATTTTATATAGACCTTCTTCCCAAAAAATATACTCTTAAAACATTTCGGGGGTGCCTGGGTGGCTCAATTGGTTGAGCATCTGACTTTGGCTCAGGTCATGATCTCACAGTTTGTGGGTTGGAGCCCCACATTGGGCTCTGTGCTTATAGCTAGCTCGGAGCCTGGAGCCTGTCTTTGGATTTTGTCTCTCTGTCTCTCTCTGTCTCTCCCCTGCTCACACTGTGTCTCCTCCCTCTCTCTCAAAAAATAAATAAAACATAAAAATTAAAAAAAAAAGCATTTTGCACTCAAATTAAGAGGCTCCTGGGTCACCCTTGAGGCCCCTCCATGGAAGGATCCATGAAATCTTGCTCCAGGTCTTAGAGTTGCAGAACTGAGGACCACTATGTGTCTAATACTTTCATAGGTCTTAGGGCAAGAGAATTACTTGGGAAGCTTATAGCGAGCAGATTCCTCTTGCAGAGAGCCCTGGTCACTGAGATGTTCCAAGCAGAAGCAAACAGAACTAGCTGAGTGGCTCTGTTTACAGGTGAAGAAACTGAGGGCCAGAGTGGGGAAGCATCTTACTTCCCCATCCATGCAAGATCACAACAGCAGCAATCTCCATGGAGGGAGTGGGAGTCACTTCACAGATGCACCCTTGGTAATCTTTTCAGTAATAATCAGTCCTGGTCTGGCATGATCACCCCTAGCCTTCAGAGTCAGAGAGGGTGAGTGGCTTGTCAAAATCATCCAGCAGGAAGTAGCTCAGCCGGACTGGAACCCATTCGTGGTAACTTCGAAGCGGGCAGCCAACAGTTGTGGGGTCTATAAAGATGGCAAAGATACTGTTTTACCCTCATAAAACTGTCGAGGCTTCTGGATGGAAATAATGCATATATACAAATTAAAATATTTATTGGATGTTTACTACATGCCTGGCCTGGAGGAGTGGGCCCTGGGAGATGGCCTTGAGTCCTGAATTCATCCTTCCTGAATACGCATTCCCTTAGGCTCAGACAATGTCTTAATGTCGTGTGCTCAGGCTGCAGCTTGGGAGAACGTGTGCCCTGGCTTCCTTCTCCCTGTGCTTAGTGAGGCCCTCTGTAATTCCCACGAGAGGGAGGCAGCCCTGTTGTCCTCTTTGATGTCCCAAGTAGGAAGCAGTCTGCGGCGAGTCACCTCTGCCTGATCACTTATGACGAGGCGATAGGGCAGGGGGTCTATGTGGGGATCTATGTGGCTCCATCTCGGGTGTCAGTCAGCCCACCACCAGACACTGACCAGAGTAACGGCCCCGGCAGCCAGCCCTAAACACGCCACTCCTCCCATGTCTCTGAGGCACCACTGAGCCCTCCAGCCAGCCCACCTCTCTCTCCTGGGCCCTCCTCACCCTGCTCCTTCTTCACTGCTGTACTTGTGTGGATGCCACACACTGTCACCGCCTTCCCTGCTTTTGTCCACACAGCGTCTCCTGCCTGGGAGGCCCTTGCTGTCCTGTTCAGCTGTCCTGTCCAGCCTTCACATGGCTGCACAAGCTACCATGCTCTCCTGGGCACCTGCAAGCCTAACTTTGAGCCCAGCAGTTTCCAGGGCCGATGGTTGCCTGCTGCTTTCAATCCCTCTGCCCCCTGCATCTCAATTGTTTTTCTCCATCACTGGATGTCAGAGACCTGAGTTTACCCACTTTATATGCACATCCATGGTGTGAGGCATGCTGCCCAGTCAACACTCAAAAACAAAACAAAACAAAAACAAAAACAAAAAACAACCACCTAAAATTATCAACTGAGAAAAGGAGGAGAAATTAAAAAGGAACAAAGGCCTTTATCTGGGGTCCCAGAGTTGCTGTTTGAAGAGAGGAGTTTTTAGGATAACTAGGAAAGTGGTTCACGTAGGGCATTTTACAGGAGAGAAGGAAGGTGGTTGTTACATGATTCAGATAAAGAAAAGGAAAAAAAAACCCCTGCAAATTCGGTGTTGAGTGGCTGAGCCACTTCTCATTAACTGTATTGACTATTTTACTGGTGCTATCAAATGAAGCTGTCCCTGCTAGGCATTAACTGACTTTACTCCCTTGCAAGACAACTGCTACTTCTGGCCCAGTTCGAGAAATCATCATTTGGGAACCTTCAAATGGATTCTCTTATGTTCAGATATTTTCTACAATTCCACAGAACGAAGCTTCCATGCTCTCCCTCTGTGTCCCTGGGCCCCAGGTCACTACTCAAGGACGCCAAGAATTGATAAGTCTTGAGTCCGTTTCCTCACTTTAGAGATAAGGAAACCAAGACCCAGAGGGAGGAAGTAACTTGCCCAAGGTACGACTGCTGGTGACAGAGTTCAGACTAGAGCCCAAGGTCACACAGTCGGTGACAGAGTTCACACTGGAACCCGGATCTCCCCTTTCCCTTTACCGTGCTTCTCAGAGCGGCTTCTCCCTTGGGGACATGGCGATTTTATGCTTAGCCGCTGGACCTTGTGAATGGCACAGGTTGTTCTCAAGCGGTCGGAAGGGCCCTCTGAGGAGGACCTCTTGCTAATCATGGAGGAGGAAGGAAGTTTGAAGTCATAAGAATTGCCACAGTCCCTGGTTCCACAAGTGAAACCTGGGGAGGCTGAGCCCTGCCCTAGAGCGGTGTTTGAAAGGCAGGCGATGGGCATGAGGTAGGAGCAGGCAAGACATTTCCTAACCTACTGCACAAACCTTCCAGGCCCACCTTCCCTGCACCCGCCCCCACAGCTCACGCTCCAGCCACATCTGGCCCCCCACCTGTCCTGGCCATTCCCAGCCCTTTACCCAGCGCACCCTTGCATTCAGGCTATTTCCTCAGCCTGAGCTAGCTTTTTCTCTCAATCCAACAATTGCAAGCCCAGCCCACCTTCTGGGTCCACCTCAGAGACCACATTCTCTGAGTCCTCCCTGATTCCCCTCCTTTCCGTGTCTCACACAGTTTGCGCACTCTTGTTAGGCATGGCTTGGTCGTTTCTATCTGGATACATGTCCCTCTTCTCTTTGCCCGTGGGCTTGAGGGCAGAGATCCTACCTTGTTGATACTGTGTCCCGCACAGCACTCAGTAAGCCTCAGGGCGATAGCAGGTGCTTCATCTCCATCCGGTCCAGGTCCGTGGTAAAAAGAAGTAGGGTTTCCTGTGACAGCCTCCAGGTCAAAGGTCCAGATGGAAGGGGCCCACTGCTGTTGCTTCCAAAAGCAGCAATCATCTGTTTTGCAGAGCTCACGCCCAGTCAGTTCCCCTCTTTCCTCGATTCTCATCAGACTATTTTGGCCTGTCACCTTGGTGCATTTCCACCGTCCCCAGGCTGGGGCCCACCCTCTGCCTCTCTGGCAGCTGACCCTGCCTCGCCAGATGTTTGTTTTGCCTCCAGGACTGAGGAGTCTGAACATTGCTTTTGCAATACAAGCCCCAGGTGGCTGTGTGACCTTGGCATGCTACTTCACCCCTCTGAGCCTTGCAGTTCTTCGCTGGGGAGGGTCACCTGACTCCCGGGGCTGCTGCGAAGAACAGATGAACTAAGTCGTGAGATGGGCTGAGCACGGCGGCCTGACACACAGTAAGTATTCAATGAATGATTACAGACGTAGAAAGAGGGAAGAAACTCGGCTTTAATCACTTGCTCTTCCATGTTGCCAAAACCTACTCCCGGACCTGTTCTCCCGTTTCTGTTTGGTCAGTCCTGCCTGGAGCAATACTGCAGCTGTCCGTCACCACCATCCCTCATCTGACCAGCCATGGCCTTCAGAGAGCCAAGACCCTGGCGAGATCCCCAGTCCAACATCATCTGTCTTTGCCCAACTGGGGGTAAAATCCAAAGACAGTGACAAACCTATACAGAGTTATTTTTTCTTTTTAAAGATATGTCACAAATGGGAAGATTCTGAGGGCATGGGACAGGTCCTGCTTTCTGGAGGCCCTCGTGCGTGTCAGGCTTGGAGGGTCCCTGCCAGTGAGGGAGATGGTGAGGTCGAGGGTGCCCAAAGCAAAAGGCTGTTTGCAGCACCCATGGCCGCTTCAGCACCAGGCTGCTCTGTTGTTTGGCTTGCTTCCCCAAGCTCCTTTCTGGCCCTCTCGCTAATCATGTCGTTTCCAAGGGGAAAACGGCAACAGAGTCCTGGGCAAAGCATTGGGGTTCAGTCTGGGCCTTACTCCCTAAGACACATCATCTCTCTCACTGACTCTGCCACCTGGAGGGCAATTCCACCTACAGCTGTAAGTAGGAGCCATGTGCAAGCCTCCACATCCGCAGTGGCATCATTTGGAAACAGCGGAAGCAGTCAAGTCTCTTAAAACTGTCTGATTATGTAGCTCTAAATTAAGTCCCCCACTGTGTGATCTGTTTCTTTATACCCTGGTTGTTAACGAGAGGCCCCATTGGGCAGATGAGGATGTTTTTGAAGAGCCAGCAGAAAGGAGTTAGTCCTGATAACCAGGCAAGCCAGGAAGGGCTAGCACTAAGCTGAGAGGAAGAAATAAGGGATGGAGGAAGGTCAAGGCCAGGACTGCTTACACACAGTGGATTTCTGGAGGCTTGTAAACAATGGATTGTGTCTCTTCCTCCTTCTCCTTTTATGTTCTATCTGAGTTTTCAAATGGATGAAACTGGGGCCTTAACCTTGAGCGATTTTCACAGCCAAATGACCCTGACAGCTGATTTGTGCAGAACTTAATCTTTGGTGACTTTGTAAACACTTGGTTAGCTCACTACTGTCTTGCTGCTTCTCTGTATCAATCAGGGTCCAGAAACTGCTCTAGATCTTTTCATAGAGGGTATTTAATTACCAGGAATTGGTTACACAGAAAATGGAAGGGAAGAGAGAGAGAGAGAGAGGGAGAGAGAGAAGGAATGGAAGAAGTGAGAAGCTAAAGAAAAGCGTTAGCAACAACAGGAAGACTCTTCCTCTCCAGCTGAGGAGGGAAAGCCCAGAGTCTGTGAAGGCCCTGGCGAGCAGAAGCCAGACCGGAAGAGGGGTGGCCTGTGTGAGCTGGCCACATGCAGGGAAAGGCTGGCCTGCAGGGGCTGGAGCCACATAAGGACTGTCTTCTGAGAGGTAGAAACAGAGTGGAGACACGGCCACTGCTGAAAGTGTCCCCTAAAGCAGGAGAGGAGGGGGAAATGTCACTATTCTCCCCTCCTCCAAGCCTCCGGTCTTCCACTAGCTTCTCCTGTTGGGCAAAACTATCTGGAAGCCAGTGAGCAAGGGAGCCTGGAGATGCAGCTTCCTGTAATACGGAGAACAATAGAAAGTCAGGAGCAAATAATGAGTAGCCTTTGCAATAAGCCAAGGTTACTAGATGAACCAGCTAGGAAACAGGGAAGCACTGGGTGGAGGAGGGAGCAGGGGGGCTGAGCAAGCAGTTCAGGGGCTAGACCCCCACTTGAAGCCGTACAGCAATGTGTCCCAACGAGCGACACCGTGCCGGAATACCGAGGAGCAGAGGAAGGTGGCAAGCAGACCAGGCGGGCATCAAGAAACAGTTTATTAGGGACTGAGAAAGCTTGTCTCTTTCTCTCTCTTTTTTAATTTTGTTTATTTTTGAGAGAGCACACATGAGAGAGTAGGGAGGGGCAGAAAGGGGGAAGGGGCTGAGAGAGGGACAGAGGATCTGAAGTGAGCTCTGCGCTGACAGCAGAGAGCTCCATTTTGGGCTCAAACTCACAAACTGTGAGATCATGACCTGAGCTCAAGTTAGAAGCTCAAGCGACAGAGTCACCCAGGCGCCCTAAGCTTGTCTCTTTTTAATTCACTTTCCAATCATCTGATTGCATTACGGAGAAGGTCTCTATTTGGTGCCAACAGGTCTTTAACCTCTAAAGACTTCAGGTCTAAGCCTCCGACTGACTGGCGTAAGAGATGCGGTTGGCCTGCTCAGACCTCTCTATCCAGTTGACACACTCACTTCCCAGCTGCTGTGAGTGTTGGCTGCTAACATTTCACAGCTGCAGCCTTCCCTTGGGCATGGCCTCCCCTGGAAATAGGTAGGAGAGTCTACCGTCACCCACCCCGGGGCAGTCCGCAGGCAACGACTGACTAATGCAGGAGACAAAAGTGTTCATTTGTCAAGATGGTTCAAGCATGCGGGACCATTTGTGTTCCAGACCTCACCACAGGAACGGGCTGAGGCTAGCCTACGGCTGAGCCCACGCCTTTGCTTAGCCTGTTTCCCCCAGCACCAAGATTCCTCCCTCGATAAATCACTTGTGAAAGTCTCATTCCTGGCTTAAATTGTAGGGAATTGTAGGCAATAGGATTTAGCTAGAATTTGATGACATTTGGTATCCATTTTAATATTTTTCCCTGGTTGGTTTAGACAGACGACAAAGGTTTTCCATTTATGGTACTGATAGAAAGTTTCACTTTAAAATAATTTTCGAGACACCGGGGTGGCTCAGTTGGCTGATCGTCCAACTCTTGCTTTTGGCTCAGGTCATGACCCCAGGGTTGTGGTATCAAGTCCCATGTTGGGCTCTTCACTGAGTATGGAGCCTGCCTAAGATCCTCTCTCTCTCCTTCTGCCCATCTCCCCCACACACGCTCTCTCTCTAAAATTTTTTAATAGTTTTCATTTAACAAATGTAATTTAAGGAAAGAATGTAAATAAAAAATTACAGGTTGTACACAAATGTTCACAGGGGTTTCATTCATAGCCCCAGACTAGAAGGCACCTAAATGTCCTCAGCTGGTGAAGGGATAAGCAAATTAAAATCAATCCATATTCAGCAATAAAACGAAAGAACTATTGATACATAAAATAACATGGATGAACCTCAAAAGCATTAGGTTAAGAAACTGTTATAAAACTCTAAGTGCTGCATGATTCCCCTTATAAGAAGCTTTGAAAAGGCAGGACGATGGGGACTGAAAGCAGGTCAACAGTTGCCAGGGCCCAGGAGTGAGGGCACGGCAGGACCACAGGGACAGGAGGCGACTTTGGGGTGATGAAACATTCTATACAATGTGACTGTAGTGGTGGTTACATACTGCGTGTATCAGAGCTGAGCTCTAGTTGTGGAATGAGTTAAACATGGGAATGACAGGCACAGCCCAGGGAATATAGTCACTGGTACTGGAAGAGTGTCAAATAGTGACAGATGGCAGCTAGGCTTGTGGCGAGCACAGCATAACGTGCAGACTTGTCCAATCACATGTTGCGCACCTGAAACTAAGGTAACACATGTCAGCTATACTTGAATTAAAAAAAAAAAAGAAACACTTAAGAGAAACTCAAAGGCATAGTAAGGTCAGAGTTGCTCTCTTTTTTAATGTTAATTTATTTCGAGAGACTGCACACATGCACAGGCACGTGAGCAGGGGAAGGGCAGAGAGAGAGGGAGAGAAAGAAACCCAAGCAGGCTCCGTGCTGTCAATGCAGAGCCCAACATGGGGCTCCATCCCACGACTGTGAGATCATGAGCTGAGCAGAAACCAAGAGGTGGATGCATAACAGACTGAGCCACCCAGGCACCCTAGGAGTTGCTATTTTTGACAACAAATTTGTATGAATCAAGTGTAAGCTAAATAGAGAAGAAAATAATATAAGTAAAATTAAACTGAAAAACAAACAGGCTATATACTTAAAAAGGGTACATTCTCACATAAACTGTAAAGCTGAACTTTTTTTTTCAGTAGGTTTCATGCTCAGTGCAAAGCCCAATGCGGGGCTTGACCCTGAGATCAAGAGCTGAGCTGAGATCAAGAGTCAGACACTTAACCAACTGAGGCACCCACACCCCCCTTAATGAAGCTGATTTTTAAGAAATAGTACAGACCACACATGGGCAGGTGGAAACTGACAGCAGTGGAGGGGAGCACAGAGAGGAGAGAATGACAGTCTATCAGGGGAGCATTCAGGTCTTCACTGAGTCACTCCTGGGAGGCGAACAAGCTGGGGAGGTTCTGTTGGGTTGGGAGAGAGTAGAGGAGGTGGGTGTAGACAGTCAGACTTTGCTCCATGAGTAGCCGAATGGTGCTCCCCAACCTGTGGCGTCAGGCTTGACATTGGTGCCAGATGCAGAGGGTGGGAGGAGGGTGGTGAGCAGCAGCATTGCACCCCTCTCTCCTTCCCCTGAGCAGGTGGAGTAGAAAGCAAGGGTCTCTCCCTCTGCACTTCCATACCTTCCCTGATCTTTTTGAGTTTTTTTTTTCTTTAAAGCAAATATCCCTAGCCAGAGAGGAAGGAGGAGGAGGAGGAAGGAAGAGATTCCTGAGGAGGGTGGCAAAGAAAGATCTTTCCCCACTCAGCCTTGGCAGGAGGTGGAGAGCAAGAAGAGGGATGACCATGAGCACGAACTCTTGAGTGAACACTGTGGAGAGCTGGAAGGGTGACGGGAAAGCCCCCAAGGATTTCTGGGGCAGGAGTGTCTGCTCTTAGCTTTGGTTTTTCAACTACAAGTTGCTTACAGATGGGCCTTTCTCCCCTTTCCGTCTCTGACTCTCTTTGACGGAGGTTCAAGCTAAGCAGAGACAAGATGGCTTTATTTAGCAGAGGAACCTGCTCTGAGCCTCATAAATGTTGATTCTGTAGACGTTGGCTTGTCTGAACATCATCCGTCACTGTGAACCATATTTCATCAAATTAAATGACTACTTTTTGCAAAGTACTTATACTAATATTTACCTTGCATCTTGCAAAATCGTGTGGAAATTGAATAATGATGTTTCAAAAAGTCAGTCCCCAGAGAGAACATGGCCGAGACGGCTGTGCTGTGCTGTCTGGCCCAGTGCACCATCCCCTCCACCCTGGTCCCTGGTCCCCCTCCTCCCCCTGTGGCAGTGCCTGTCCCAGCAGGAGGCAACTGAAAGACTTCCTAGCCTACTTGGATGCTCACTTAGAGAATTTTTTAGATTTAGACTCAGCCCCCTTTTCCTCTCCATGGTTCAGTTGCTTTTTTTTTTTTTAAGTTGCTAAGAAATTCCAGAGAAGTAAACAGTTGTGTAGTTATAGAAAATCTGTTACCTAAGCACCTGGGGGCTCAATTGGTTGAGCATCCAACTTTGGCTCAGGACATGATCTCACGCTTTGTGACTTTGAGCTCCGTGTCAGGCTCTGTGCTGACATCTTTGAGCCTGGATCCTGTTTCAAATTCTGTGTCTCCCTCTCTCTTTGTCCCTCCCCCACTTTTGGTCTGGCTCTCTCGCTCTCATATAAACATAAATAAATATAAATAAACATTTAAAAAAGAACAAAAGAAAATCTGTTACCAGTAAACATTAATGGGAGATGCTGAGAAAATTACTTTGGTCATTTCCTAAGTGGTATGCATATTGTTAAAAATGTCATTCATGAGGCGCCTGGGTGGCTCAGTTGGTTAAGTGTCTGGCTTCCAGCTTCGGCTTAGGTCATGATCTCACAGTTTGTGGGTTTGAGCCCCACTTCGGGCTCTGTGCTGACAGCTAGCTCAGGGCCTGGAGCCTGCTTCAGATTCTGTGTTTCCCTCTCTCTCTGACCCTCCCCTGCTCGCACTGTTTCTCTCTGTTTCTCAAAAATAAATTTAAAAAAGCATTAAATATTTTTTAATAAAAAATTTCATTCATTAATTTATCCGTCAAATATTTATTTATTTATTTTTAATGTTTATTTATTTTTGAGAGAGAGAGAGAGACAAAGTGTGAGCAGGGGAGGCACAGAGGGAGAAGGAGACACAGAATCCAAAGCAGGCTCCAGGCTCTGAGCTGTCTGCACAGAGGCTGACATGGGGCTTGAACTCAGAAACTGTGAGATCATGACCTGAGCTGAAGTCGGACGCTTACCCGACTGAGCCACCCAGGTGCCCCAATTTATCTGTCAAATATTTAAAGAGCACATACGATACTGTACACTATGACAGACATACTGTCTAGGTAGGTATCCGTGTCTTCATTGCACAAATATTATTGAGTGCTACCATGAGCCAAACACTGAGGCAGACACTAGACAGGGAAGAATGGCAAATAGCTCCAGTGCCCTGAAATGTGGCTTTACAGCAGGTGGTGATGAAGCCTTTGTCTACTCCATTGTTCCTCCCTGTGTTAGTTCACTGCACATTTATTCCTTTTTTATTTCATCATTTCATGGTGTTTTTTCCTTTGAGGTGTAATTGACATATAACATTATAAGAATTTCAGGTGTATAACATAATGATTTAATATTTGTATACATTGCAAAATGATCACCCCAATAAGTCTAGTTAACATCTGTCACCAGATGTAGCTACAAAATTGTTTTTTGTTATCACGAGAATTTTTAATGTCTACTCCCTTAGTAACTTTTCAATATGCCATACAACATTATTAATTGTAGTTACCAGCTGTACATTACATCCGCATGACTTTGTAATTTTCTGATTGGCAGTTTGTACCTGTTGATGCCCTTCACCCATTTTGCCCACACCCCACCCCTGCATCTGGCAACTACTAACATGTTCTCTGTATCTGTGTGTATGAACTTTCGTTTTGTTTTGTTTATAGAGTCCACATATAAGTGAGATCATACAGTATTTGTCCTTCTCTGTGTGGCTTACTTCACTTAGCATAATCCTCTCAAGACCCATTTGTGTTGTGACAAATGATAAGTTTTTATTCTTTTTTATGACTGGATAATACTTCATTATATATAATTACATATTATATTATTTCATTATATGCATATAAAATGAAGTATTATTTAGTCATAGAAAAATGAAAACTCACCATTTGTCACAACATGAATGGAATTATATATATAATTTTTTTAAATTTAATGTTTACTTACTTTTAAGAGAGAGACAAAGACAGCAAATGTGTAGGGGTGGGGGAGAGAGAGGGAGACACAGAATCCGAAGCAGGCTCCAGGCTCTGAGCTGTCAGTACAGAGCCCAATGTGGGGCTCAAACCCCCAAACTGTGAGATCATGGCCTAAGCTGAAGTTGGATGCTCTACTGACTGAGCCACAAGGCCCCTCTATAATTTTCTTTATCTATTTATCTATCCATAGACACTTAAGTTGTTCCCATGTCTTGGCTATTATAAATAATGCTGCAGTGTACATGGGGTACAGATATCTTTTTGAGGTAGTGTTTTCTTTACTTTGGATAAATACCCAGGAATTGAATTGGTGGATTGTATGGTTGTTCTATTTTTAATTTTTTGATGAACCTCCATAGTGGGTTCAGCAACTTACATTCCCACCAGGATCGCACAAGCATTTTCTTTTCTCTACATTCTTGCCAATACTTCTGTTTTGTCTCTTTGATAATAGCCATTCTAACAGATGCAAGGTGATTCCTCATCATGGTCTTGATTTGCATAGTCCTGATGATTAGTGATGTTGAGGATCTTTCCATGGACCTGTTGGCCATCTGGATGTCTTCTTTGGAAAAACATCTATTGAAATCTTCTGCCCCTTCTTAATTGAGTGCTTTTTGCTATTGAGTTATATGAGTTCTCTATATTATAATTTTGGATATAACCCCTTATTGGAGATATGATTTGAAAATATTTTCTTTCATTCAGTAGGTTGCCTTTTCATTTTATTAGTGGTTTCCTTTACAGTGCTACATTTCTTCCTGAATGTCCTCTACTGGGCACTAAGATGCTGGTGTGAGATATGGGCCTGCCCTTGAGGAACTCGCACATTCCAGAATCCATTCCCAACCCTCTCACTGTGAAGTCGTCAACCATCCACCCATCCGAGGGCAGGGGGGCACACATGTGATGTGAAACAGTGGCCAAGAAGATGGAGTAATTGACCAGATAGGTGCTCCGTGGCTGGCCTGGTCTCTGGCCCTGGGGACCTTGGAGGAGGTTGACTCTTCCCGGTGGCACCCTGTACTTCCCCGTTGTTCATCTTCATCCGTTTGAAGGTAGTTGACTAAAGGCAGCAGTGCAACAGTGTGCCTTTTTCAGAACAGGACCTAATACACAGTAAGTGCTCAGTAGATGTTTGTGGCCTGACCCCCTCCACCGGCTTCACAGAGAGCAGTGGAGCCTTCCTGTAAGGCCTCTGAGGCAGGGTTTTGGAGGAAGTCTCAGGGGCCTTGGTGTGCTGATATGAGGAGTGACTAGTATTCAGAAAAGCACCATATGTGTAATAGATGCTCAGAAGAAACATGAGTGATGATGATTAGTGGCTAGGAAGTCGGCTGTCTGAACAAGGCAGAGAGAGTGCGGAGGCACTGGACTCTAGAAAATGCATCCAGCTCTGAAATGCCGAGGGATGCATCCACAGAGATGTTTTCTGCTTCTCTCTTGCCCAAGTACTCCATCCTAGAAGTCCACACTGCAGGATTATCCAGGAACCTGCCAAAGTGGGGACTCAGAAGCCCATGGTGGGGACCCCAGACCCCGAGCTGTGGAAGGCAGGCTGTGGGGCAACTGCAAGCACCGATGGGGCCGAGCAGCCAGCACCCACAGGGTGCTCCTGGTTCCCTCTTCGCTGGCACAAATGTGTGGGAGGGGGTGAGAATCTATTTATCCTTCAAGTGATGTAAAGGAAGGGGCACCTTGTTTTGCAGGACGGGGGAGGGGGTCGGTTTGCTAGCTCCGTTGCTGTTTATAGTTGAGATGATGTCATGTGGCCTGACATCTTGAGCATTTCCCTTTCTCACTTCCTCCACGAGCATTGTCTTTAGTTTAGAATCTTGAATCCCTGATGCCGGTTTCCCCATCAGTTCCAAGAGCCACAGGGAAGTAATAATTCGGTCACATAACGATTTGGGCTGAATTGTACTGAGGCCTGACTGGGCCACAGACACAGGGCTAAGGACCTCTCCGTATTCGCTCCTGTAATCGTCACAGCAGTTCCTTGCGGCAGGTGCTGTTAGCATTCCCAGGGCACGGATGAGGCTCAGGCGATGCAAGGTACCTCTCCAAAGCTATCAGGTGCTAAGTGGCAAAAACAGAATCCAGTTTCTTAACCACAAAATCTTTTTTTAAATTTTTTTGAGGTTTTTTTTTAGAAAGAGAGAGAACACGAACAGAAGAGAGAGGCAGACGGGGAGAGAAAGAATCCTAAGCAGGCTCCATGCTGTCAGCTCGGTCCCACCACCCCTAGATCATGACCTGAGCCAAAACTGAGAGTCAGATGCTCAACCGACTGAGCCACGCAGGTGCTCCAACCACAAACTCTTAAATCTCTTAGAAAGGCAATTCCTGTTTCTGGAATTTGGATTGAAAGAAAAGTCAGAAGGGCAAAAAAGTTGTTACGTTGGAATTGACAGCTCACCAGAGGATAAGACGTTGGTTGGTGGTTGCAGGAAATGTTTTTTAATGTGAAAAATGGGTGGGAAACATCCTTTCATTTTTAATAATAACTATGAGCAAGACAGCCTTTCCCCATTTGTAATCCAAGGCACAGAAACCAGATTGTGGCCAAGAAAACAACATCTCTGAGCCCTGAACTGAGAGAGCCAGAGGGACAAGGGAGGAACCTGTAAGTTTCCTAGTTCCCAGTTGCCCCAATACACTGGCGCTGCCCACGCCCGTGGTCTGTCTGCCGTGCCCTACGCCAGTGGCAGAGCAGCTTGGGGGCAGCGAGGGCTTGGGCAAAGACCACCGGTGACCTGCCAGAGCTTGTGCTGGGCGAGGACTGCCGCAGAGCGGGAGAGCTTGTGACCGCTTTGTTTTGTTTTAATAATTGGGGAGGGAGCCAAATGAAGAAGCAAATATCTGGTGCAGAACAATCCAAAGGATCCCAGGGCCTCAACAGAGAGGAATCCAGACCCACCTGTGGCTGCTGTTGCCATATTCAGGCAGCGAAGCCCAGACTTGCTGGATGCCTCCGGGAAAGGATGTGATGAAAGCGGGGGAATAAATATTCTTTTCCTGGCTGTTGAGATCCAGAAGCCTGTGCCTTCAGACACACAAAGAGGAGAAGCTGACTAAAGGTGGAGGGAGCACAGGAGGAGTAAGATCAACACCCCTCCCCCAGGGATGGGGGGAGGGGAGAGAGCAGAGGGGAAGCCCTGAAGCAGACATAGGACTTCGGTGGTCCCTAGAGGGACCCTTCCCAGGAAGGGCTCTGGGACCATGACAAAACACCAAGAAAACATCGAGGCCACAGGCAGCTTCCAGGAGTAAGGAGCAGCGAAATGATCCCACCATGGAGCGAGACCCTACAGTGAGAGCCCTGAGGAGGGCTGGCCCCCAGACAGACGAGATTCCGGGCCTTCAATAAGTCCTGGGTAAATCCCCAGAAATTAGGGGCAACCCTACAGAAAGGGGTGAGCGCCCCACGTTGACCTGACATTTCTGCCACTTAGCACAATAGAGGCTCGGAATAAAATTAAATTGAGCTATAAAAATAAATAAATAAATTTAAGTCATATTTTCCTCACATAGGGAATCTCCTAAAGACCCCTGAGTTGGCAGACTGAGAGCATGGCTGGCTACATGATGTGTAGACGGCACATTTCTCTGCTGACAGTGTGTGGGCCCCATCATGCTCAGCAAAACTTGCTGTTTTTGTCTCTGGGAAGTGGCCTGCGTAACAGATCTCTTGTCACTTTGGGGAATCCAGTGGTTTAGACACTCCCCCCCCCACAACTGCCCACCAGAGGTCTGGGGAGGGCCTGCTTACATCCTGCACAAGGAGCTTCTGAAGGGAGATTCCTTGTTCTTCTGTGAGATCATGACCCAAACCAAAGTCGGATACTTAACCGACTGAGCCACTCAGGTGCCCCTGATTCCTTGTTCTTCTGGAATGGTGTCTGTGCCACCAGCAGGTTGCCCCCTGACTCATCTTCCTGCCTATGTTCAATATGGAATTTCAAATCTTAGACAGTAACTGTTTGATGCTGAGGACGTCAATTCAGAGGCTGGAATCCATGGGTCGTAGCTTGCCCCTCAAAGCCTGCTGTTACCTGGCTTCCAGGGACTGCTTTGGCTTCACGGCCTGACATGGCCTCTCTTGGGCAAGATATTCTGATGGCAACATCTCAAACAGGTGGCCCTCCAGGGTAAGATCCTCTCATGTCTCTGCTTCCAACCAGCACTCCTTCCCCAGCATCTATCCCCTGGCACGCAGCCCCTGAATTTTCAAGACTAAGCTCAGACATCACCTCCTTTGTGAAGTTACCACAGGTAAATGTAGCCATGCTCTTGTGTGTGATGGCTACTGGAGATGGCTCTTATGCCATTTTAGTGAACCTGTCAGTTTTCATTTCATTTCCTTCCATTCCAAGACTTTCAGGTTTTGGAAGGAAAAGAGAGAGAGAGAGAGAGAGAAGAGGAGGGAGAGATAAAATAAGTGGAGGAGACATCCAAGTGGGTGCTAACTCTTTGGCCTTGTAAAAGGGTGTTTATGAAAATGTCCCACATCCTTTACCATCACCATTATTTCATAAAACAAGGTAATGTTAATTCAACGATAGAAAGTCATGACTTCAAGTTTAAGGATGGTGTTTTGAAGAAGACTCTCGATGCCTTCTACATTTATACACACATGTTGGCCTTATATTTCTTATTGGTCCTTAGGCCACAGAGTGAAGACCAACTTTTTTTTTAAAGAACACTGTTCTTTTTTGTTTTATTTATCTTTGAGATAGAGAGCATACGTGGGGAAGGGGCAGAGACAGAGGGGGACAGAGGATCCAAAGCAGGCTCTGCACTGAAAGCACAGAGCACAGTCTGGGGCTAGAACTCAACAAACTATGAGATCATGATCTGAGCCCAAGCTGGATGCTGAATTGACTGAGCCACAAGATGCCCCAAGGACCAAGTTTTGAGACCTTTTGTCCTGGAGTGTGAGCCCTAGTGGGGTGCCTCTAGGCCTGTAAGCTCCCAACTCGAACTTCTGGGGTTTCCCTGGCAACCAGAACCTTAAGGGTGCCCTTCAGAGCTGCCTGAGCTACTGCCCCCAATCATGCCTCAGATCTGGTTGACGGATAAGACCGACTGGAAGCCATCAACGCTGAGAATATCATCAGGAGACTCCCAGTGTTGTGAGCTCAGTTTAACAAGGGATTTTTCTCAGCTGGTAAATCCCATTTGGATTAAGAGCCTCAGACAGAGAGCAGTTCCAGGGCAGGGTCATCGGATCTGACTTCGCTACCCCAACGTCTTGGAGAAAGGCTTTGGAATTCCTCTCATTAACCAGGAAAGGCATCTGTGATGTTACTACCAGGGTTGGCTCTCAGCTCTCATCCCCACACCTCTGCGCCTTCTCTTAGCTTCCTCCCACAATTTGAGACAGTTCTCAAAGCCCCCCCTTTTTAAATAACAAATACACTTTAAGAATATTTAGTAAAAACCCTTTTTACTGATCTGAAATGTACACATACATAACTGACCTGTGTGCATTCCATATATATAAGAAAAGTATTTTATAATAGCTTCAAATAATAGGCTTTTGAACATATAAATGCCCTGACCCAACTACATGAGCAAAATTAATGAACTAGATGCTTGTACTTGGGTATGGAATCATCATAAATATATTGTTTGATGCTGTGATGTTTTGGTAAGTCAAATGCCACAAGCTGTGCTGCCCAGAGCAATGCATAAAACAACACTCCTTTCCTTGATTTACAAAGGGGTTGTGATCCCAGAAAACACCGTATCAGTTAAAACTGCAAAAATACTCAGTGTTTATATGTAAACATACAAAATGTATGTAAAATAGATTATTAAGCAGAATCACTGACAACTGTTTCATCTATCAGGCTGTTTGGAGGGGCGGTTGAACGTTTGGCCGGAGACCAGAGGAGGGACCATTCAACAATCACTGTGATAAATCAAAATCAAACCCCTCCCCCCAACAAGAGTTTTCACAACTCATTGAGAGCCATTCATGTATAGTTTGCGGAAGAAAGTGGGCACAGAGAGATAAAATGATCTATGAACTTGCTAGCAGTCCAGCCTGGCCTGGACGTGCTACCTCCTGACCCCCACTCAGTGCACCTACGTCTATAGAGGGTTCCAGACTCTGGCCTTTGGCTCAGACTTCACCTGGAGGTCCCTTCAGAAACATTGCAGAGGATCAAGGAAGCTCCACACCACTTTAACCAGAGCAGTTCTGCCTTTATTTTTTGCTTAAAAACTTTGTTTAATAATTGCTAACAAATTTTGGGGCGCCAGGGTGGCTCCGTCAGTTAAGTGTCTGACTTTAGCTCAGGTCATGATCCTGCAGTTCGAGAGCTTGAGCCCCGTGTCAGGCTCTGTGCTGACAGCTCAGAGCCTGGAGCCTGCTTCAGATTCTGTGTCTCCCTCTCTGTCCCTCCCCTGCTCGCACTCTGTCTTGCTTTCTGTCAAAAATAAATAAAAACATTACATGGGACGCTTGGGTGGCTCAGTCACTTAAGCCTCCGACTTCGGCTCAGGTCATGATCTCACATTTGTGGGTTCAACCCCGCGTTGGGCTCTGTGCTGACAGCTCAGAGCCTGGAGCCTGCTTCTGATTCTGTGTGTCCCTCTCTCTCTTCCCCTCCCCCTCTCATGCTCTCTCTCAGTCTCAAAAAAAAATTACAAAAAATTTTTAAAAATAAATAAAAGCATTACAAAATAATGAAAAAATAATTGCTAACAAAGTTTGTCTCTCTGCTGGTGCCAGGCACTGCTCGCAAAGAGAGCCTATGGGCCAGTGTTAAGGAGCTAAAGCCAGGCGACTTGTCTGAAGTGCAGGCTCTTTGATCTGAGCCTGAGCCCCTTATTGGGCTTCCATGGGAGAGTTCCTTGCAAACAGGATTTGACTGTGAAACAGAGCCCAGGGAAGCCTGGGTCCCCCACTGGAGAAGTCTGAACAAAATGGATCTTCCAGTGTAGAAACAGTCCCCTCTCCAGAGCGCAGTCCAGAACCCCCTTGGTCTGCTTGCTTATAAAAAGCACTCAAACAATCAATCACTGCAGAAACTATGGAAAATACAGATAAGCAAAAAGAACACCGTAAAAATGACCTACAATCCCCTCTTACTGATGTAGTTATTAACAGATTGTGAATAACTTCCCCTCAACCATATGTTAGATGACACCTTTATTCACAGATTTTATTTATACTTTATAGGAACTATATTTAATAAAATGTATCACTTAAAATACCATCTTAAACTTTTTGCAGATCATTGGACAGCATACACATTTATATATTTATAACAGAATGGGGTAAGAAGTCACCCTGGACATGATTTATTTGGTAAAGCTTGTTTAGCCAAGTGGAGGACGGGTGTGTCTTCCTTCACAAGGAGCTGTGAGTCCAATTCTTTATTTTTTGATGACAGTACCTGGCATTGAACCCACCTAGTAACTCACCGAGCCTCACTAGCCATTATCTCTTTTAATTCTAACAATCCCTTTGGAAGGTCAGTTGATGTTGCCTAATTATCCTCATTTTATTGAGAAGAAAACTCAAGTTCAAAGAGGCTATGTGATTTGCCAGGTAGGGAGGCACCCAGATCCCACAGCTTAGTGTCTAGATCCGATGTCCTCCCCGCCACCCTGGCCTCCTCTCCGAGGTTTGCCAGGCATAGCCTGCATACTCCAAGTAAGTGATTTCTCAGCAAAGCCACTGGCTTCTGGCTGTGACCTCTGGTCCCTGCAAAGGGCTGAGGCTGTGGGCAGAGCCTGGGCAGCTGCCAGGGGCCAGGCATTGCACAGAGCTCTGGGGATCCCCTCCTGCCAGCACCTGTGATGCCCGCTGTCTCCTAGCAACTGTTGGCATCAACACTAAAGGGGTATAAGCTGAATTCCATTTCAGAGCTTCTGAGGTCTTCAGAAGGGACCTGCCTTTTCCCTTGCCATTTGGGTGTCTCTGAGTCCACGGTCAGCCTTGCAGGGTGTAGGCAGGGTCTTGGCAACTCACCACCCTCCCCACTGCCCCAGCCTTGGGAGCCTCTGCCCCTGCAACAGGGCCTAGGCTCTAAGGAGCAGAGGGCAGCAGGTCTTGTTGCCAGGCGCCAGGGTGTGAGGCGTCAGATCCGGGGCACTCCTGGCATTCTAATCCACCAAGGGTTCCAGCAGGCGCCAAGTCTCTGGTATCAGGGGAAATGACTTCAGAGCTTTGGACGTGGCTGGCAGGCCACCGCCTGGACTTAAACGTCCCCTGGCAGGCACCTGTCACCCTGTCTCATCCTTCCTCTGCCTCAGACCTTCTTCTGCCTCAGCCAAGGATCTGGGAAGGAAAACAGGCTTCTAGGATAGTGTAAGACCCCAGATTTTCAAAGTCCCCATTGTGAGTATTTGGTTCCCAGAAGTCTGGGCTAGTGGTGGAAAAGGGGAGCTGCTGGGTGGGCGTGGGTCGCTTGGGTTGGAGAGGCCGAAACAAGATGCTGTCTCACCTCGTGGTGGATGTGAAACCAAACTAAGAGCTCTTTTCACACTGAGTGCACTTCCCAGGACCTTTGTCTCCTTCCTTGGCTCGATGCTGCTGAGGCAGGTGCTGGGAGCAGAGCCCCTGGTGCCCAGGGGTTTGCGAAGCTAGGCTGTGGAGGAGGCTGCCGCAGGCACATGCCCCAGCCTGGCAGGAGTGAGAGATGGGCTGTTCCAGGCATCCCTAGAGTGGCTGTGAAGAGCCCAGAGTGGTGGGAACCCCTGGCCTGGCTGGCAGATGGAGGGCAACCCAGGAACCCTTTCCTTCCCTGTGGCCATGTGTGGATGTTCTGCCCAGCACTGAGGGGAAGCTGGCTGCATCCTCCAAATGCCTGCCTGGGTGGGCCTTCGTCACTGCCCCAGGCTCTTCCCAAATGACGTACTTTGTATCAGAGGCAGAGAGAGAGAGAGAGAGAGAGAGAGAGAGAGAGAGAGAGAGAGAGATCACTCACCAGAAAGAGCAGAGAAGACACACCTCTCTCCTTTGAAGATCATTTTTCCAATGACTGCTTCAAACTCAGCAGAGCTCAGGGGGCCGAGAACCCTCAGGAGAAACAGCGCAGCAGCATCAGTAGAACGCAGTGGGGGTCAAGCCACCTCTGGACAAGCTGGCCCTCCCACTTACTACCTTTGGGAATTTGGGCCAGGTCATCTACCTTTAGTTTCCTTCTCTGTAAGATGGGCGTACAGTTGTGTCTGCCTCAAGGAGTGTGTGTGTGTGTGTGTGTGTGTTTTTCATGAGATAATATCCCTTAAGTGACTGAAGCACAGTGTGTCCTCATAAGCGGCCATGGTGACCTGGCCGGCTAGATCACACCCAACTCAGGACAGGTCTGAAGAATGAATTAGACACTTTTCCTTTTCCTTTTTGTCCTCCAAATATTTGTTCTTTACCAAAAATGCTAGTTGGGATCAGTTCTGGTGGTTGGAAACAAATAGGGGCCGTGACTGGGGGCAGGGTCTGGCTGCTGTGTCCTCTTGGGGGCTCGATCCTGACCACGCTGAGTGAGAGACCTGGGCAGTGCATAGCTTGTTCTGGAATCCCGGGACAGCTCTCCAGGGAACTGGGCTAATGGGCTTTTCAGTTCCTTGCCCTAATAACAGCAGATTCCCATTTTAAAAATAACTTAAGTTGGTTTTTATTATATAAGTGATATGCATTCATTAAAACAAAAGCTTAAATTGAATTTATGACATACCAGCACTGCTCTAATATATCTTAATCCATTGAATTTGGACAAAAACAGGTACTATCATTTCCCCCATCTTATGAGTAAATCCAGGAACAGAAGTAAGCTTCCTGGAGTCAGGAGGCTAAGCTGTAACAGAGCTGTCTGGCTTGAGTTTCTGCTCTTAACCACTGTATAATCATGGCTTATTGTACAGATGCGTGTGAAAAAACAGGTAAGAAAAAATAAGTTAAAGATAAGTTTATGCTTTTTAAAATTTTTATTTATTTTTGAGAGAGAGAGAGAGAGAGAGAGAGAGAGAGATAGCATTAGCAGGGGAGGGTCAGAGAGAGAGGGAGACACAGAATCCAAAGAGAGCCTCCAGCCTCTGAGCTTCAGCACAGAACCTGACACGAGGCTCAAACCCACGAGCTGTGAGATCATGACCTAAGCCGAAGTCGGACACTTAACTGACTGAGCCACCCAGGTGCCCCAAGATAACCTTATTTTTAACATTCAGAGATATTTGCTCTTTCTCCTAGCAGTATAGTAAGGAGGTACACACACACACACACACACACACACACACAGTATTAGGTAAGACGAACTCATGTTCAAATTCTGGCTTTACCGTTTATGAACAGTGTGACCTTGGTTGGAAGACAGAGGAAAATACTTTTATGGTCTTTGGGGTGCAGAAAATGTTTCTTTGCATTGATACCAAAGACAGAAATCATAGGAAAGGATGCATGGGTGGCTCGGTTTGTTAAGCATCTGACTTCGGCTCAGGTCATGACCTCACAGTTCGTGGCTTTGAGCCCCACATCGGGCTGTGTGCTAACAGCTCAGAGCCTGGAGCCTGCTTTGGATTCTGTGTCTCCCTCTCTCTCTGCCCTTCCCATGCTTGTACTCTCTCTCTCAAAAATAAACGTTAAAAAAATTTTTTTTAAATCAAGGGAAAAAAATGGACAGACTTTACCTATGACAATTAAGAATTTCTGCATGACATGACAAAGTACAAATCAAATGTAAAGTTAAATGTCAAACAGAAATAATAGTTGCTTCATATGTGATAGAAATATGATGAATCTCTGTCATATATGAACAACTCTCTAAAAATTCATAAAAAGTAGGGATGCTTGGGTAGCTCAGTTGGTAGGGCATCCGACTCTAGATTGTGGCTCAAGTCATGATCTCCCAGTCCATGAGTTTGAGCCCTGCATCAGGCTCTGTGCTGACAGTGTGGAGCCTGCTTGGGATTCTCTATTTCTCCATCTCTCTCTCTCTCTGCTCCTCTCCAGCTCACTTTCTCTCTCTCTTTCTTAAAGTAAAACAAACAAGCAACAACACAACAACACAAACAAAAAAACCCCAAAACTTTAAAAATTCCTAAGAAGTAGACCTCACTAAAAATGGGAGATTCCATAACAAAACTGTCAGTGACCACTTCAATCTTGCTGAGAGTCACAGAAATGGTAATTAAACTGACAAGACGTTATTTTCATGCATCAGATTTGGCAAAGATTAAAAAGACTGACAGTAGACAGTGTTGGCCAGGGCGGGGGGTGGGGGAAAGGGGTAAATGCTGACAGCCTTTCTGCAGGTGAAATGGTGACATGTATCCAAACCCTCAGTCACCTGTGCACTCTTTGACTTGATATTTGACCTCAAATAATTTTCTCTAATGAAAAAGGAATAGTCAAATGGAAAATACGTATGTGCTAGAATGTTCACTGGGAGATTTTATACAAACACGAAGTGTTGAAAATAACTTAAATGCCCTTTAAAATGTGATTTGTTATGAGAAATTCTGTAAAGGTATAGAAGAGGTTATTATACAGCTGCTCAAGGGGATAAGGTGGATTTATATAAGGGAAAATGATGGTGGGACTTGAGCCAACAAATCGCAAGATCATGACCTGAGCTAAAGTCAGACTGAGTCAAAGTCAGACACTTAACCAACTGAGCCACCCAAGTGCCCCTCACTGTTACTCTTTCTTTGTGTGTATTCGTGTTATTGTCTAATGTCCTTTCATTTCATCTTAAAATATTCCTATTAGTATTTCTTAAAGAAAAAGTCTACTAGTGACTAATTTTCTGTGACTGTCTAAATTTTTGAAGTATAGTTTTGCTGGATATAGAATTCTCGGTTGATAATCTCTGTCTACCCTCAGCTTATTGAATATATTATTAGACTGCCTTCTAGCTTTTGTGGTTTCTTGTTTTATTTTTAATGTTTATTTACTTTTGAAGGAGTGAGCGACAGAGCATGAGCAGGGGAGGGGCAGAGAGAGAGGGAGACACAGAATCGAAAATGGGCTCTAGGCTCTGAGCTGTCAGCACAGAGCCCAATGCAGAGCTTGAACTCACGAGCCATGAGATCATGACCTGAACTGAAGTTGGACGCTTAATGGACACAGCCACCCAGACACCCCTAGCCTTCATGGTTTCTGATAAGTCAGCTGTTAATCTTAATGTTACTCTCATTAGTATTTTTTAATTCCCATCTGCTAGAAATGTATTCTCAGTTTTATTTGACTGAAAATATTTTTATTTTACCTTAATTTTGGAAGGATATTTTTTATTGAGAATAGAGGTCTAGATTGGGAATTATTTTGTTGGGCTTCATAGAGATTCTGTTTAATTGTCTTCCAGGCTTCCATAATTTCTGTTCAAAAACTTACAATCTTATCATTGTTCTTTCCCCCTGGTTGCTTTTAAATACTGTTTTTCATCTTTGAGTTTCAGCAGTTTTAGTATGGTGTAACCAGATGTGTTTTTCTTTATATTTATTCCTCTTGACACTCAAAGAACATTTTGAATCTAAGATATCAACGACATGATATCTTCTACCACTCAGCCATGTTCTCTTCAAATAGAACTGCTTTTCCATTCTCTCATTCTGAAATTCCAAGTCTATGTATGTTTAGCCTTTTCACCATACCCCCTTCACTTAGATCTTTTTACTGAATGCCAGGCTTTGTGTATAAAAAATTGTAGAAATAATTTGAAGCCCTCATGATATTACTTTCCTCCAGAGGGGATCTACTTCTACCTCTGGCAGAAGCTTGAATACGTGCAGATCACCTTCGTCCAGTCTGAGCCTGAGTTGGTTTGAAACCAAGTTTTAGTTATAGAAGGATCATACTATTTCCATTTCACCTTCATTCCTCAGGTGTAGCTGTTCTGGGACACTAATTGGAGTTCTGAGATCCTTACAACTCTTTGGTGAGCCCTAGACTTCAGCTTTGTTCTTCCTAGTCATGTGGGACTGCTGAGAACCCTGCTCAATTCCCAAGACTTCAGGCCCAACACTGCTTATGAACCAGCAAAGACCCTGTGGGAAGGCTTCTGAGCTTCTCAGCCCTATGGCACTTATTAACCCTATGGCTAATGCTTCAAAGGGAAACTGGGCATAAGGCCAGTCTCACTTTAATGTACTTTTCTCAGGGATTTTGGCTTTTTAAGGCTCAGATATCTTCAAATAACAAAGGTGTTTAAATAAACTTTTTTAGGATGATTTTTCAATTACAGAAAGTTGCAAAATAGTTTATCCTTTATCCAGTTTCCCTTGATATAAATGTCTTACCTAACCTTGTTAGGTCTGTCAAAAACAATACATTAACATCAATATAATGTTATTAAGTACTCAACAGACTTTATTCAGATTTCACCAGGTTTTTCATGACGTCTTTTTTCTGTTCTTATAACCTAGGTACCACCTTTAGTTGCCAGGTCTGTAACATGGTCTGTAACAATTTTATCAGTCTTTATTATTTGTTTTTCATGATCTTGATAGTTTTGAGGAGAACTGGTCAGAGATTTTGTAGACTGTCTCTCAATTTGGGTTTTTCTGATGTTTCCTCATAGATTTGATTGGATAATTGGTTTTGGGGGAAGAATGTTATAGATGAAAAGTACCCTTCTCATTACATCGTATCAAGGGGCACATATTGTGGACTGGATGCTTGTGTTGGCCAAAATTTGTATGTCGAAGCCCTACCCCCAATATGATGGTATTTGGAGGTAAGACCCTTGGGAAGTAATTAGGTTTAGATGAAGTCATGAGAGTGGGGTCTCAAGATGGGATTGAAAACAGAAATCTTGCTTCTTCTCCCTCTCTCTGCCATGGGAACACACAGTGAGAGGAGAAGGTGGTCATCTGGAAGAGCCAGGAAGACAGCTCTCACCAGAAACTGAATCTGTCATCACCTTGATCTTGGACTTCCAGCCTCCAGAACTGTGAGAAATAAATGTCTATTGCTTTAATTCACACAGTGTGCATTCCAATTGGATAGGGGCTGGAAGTGAAAGATTCTCCTGAGGCAGAATCAAAGTGATAGAAGTTTATTGGAGCAGTGGACAGGATAGCAAAGGAGAGGCTGTCTGGATGAAGTGGTGATGAGGGGCTATAGTCATAGGGTGCAATGAGGACGGATGGGATTGTATGGGATTTCCTCTCTTTTGGTAACTGTGCCTGGTTGTAAGTAACTGTGTCATGGGTCAGTTAAGGCCTGGGGCCAATTGCAGGTGGTTGGCTTAATGAGCCTGCCTGCATTCAGCTGAATGGTTGATGTGGGCCCTTTTGCCTTGCTCAAATTTCCATTGCTCAAGCCATTGCCTCAGAGCAGCCTCTAAGTCCCCCACCTGACAAACCAATAATAATAAATCCTTGGTATTTGGGCAGAGGTCTCATCTTCAGTAGCTTCTTCTTGCTGAATGAGGGGTATGGAGATCTCCCTACGTGTGGGTCAACATTAGTCCATGGGAATTTATGTAGGAACTGTAGAAGGCAGAGCACTGAATCCAAGGTACACAACAAATATGAATTTCCCTGAGTAGAAGGGATCATCTGTTCGCGTGGCATCAGGCAGAGAGGCATCGGAAAAGACAAAATAAAATAATAATAATTATTATTTATAATATATTATATATTTATAATTTATAATGTATTTATAGTAATAATAAAACAATAATTATTTTTATTATGAAAAAGAACAGCCTGAATAAGACAGCTTTTTTATTTTTTTTATTTATTTATTTTTCTTGTCATGTCAATTTATTTATTTTTTTTTTCCATAATATTTTATTGTCAACTTGTTTTCCATACAACACCCAGTGCTCTTCCCCACAAGTGCCCTCCACCATCACCACCACCTCTTTTCCCCCCTCCCCCTTCCCCTTCAACCCCCAGTTCATTTTCAGCATTCAATAGTCTCTCAAGTTTTACATCCCTCTCTCTCCCCAACTCTCTCTCCCTCCTCTGCTCCCCCGTGTTCTCCATTAGGTTTCTCCTGTTTTCCTGCTAGACCTATGAGTGCAAACATGTGGTATCTGTCCTTCTCTGCCTGGCTTACTTCGCTCAGCATGGCACCCTCAAGGTCCATCCACTTTCCTACAAATGGCCATATGTCTTTCTCTCTCATTGCCATATAGTACTCCATCGTGTATATATACCACATCTTCTTGATCCATTCGTCAGGTGATGGACATTTAGGCTCCTTCCATGTTTTGGCTATTGTTGACATTGCTGCTATGAACATTGGGGTACATGTGCTCCTATGCATCAGCATTTCTAAGACAGCTTTTTTAAAATGTATTTTTAAAATTTATTTTTGGGAGAGAACAAGCAAGGGAAGGGCAGAGGGAGAGGACAGAGGATCTGAAGTGGGCTCTGCACTGACAGCATCAAGCCCAATTTGGGCACCTGAACTCACAAGCCATGAATGAGATCACGACCTGAGCCAAAGTTGGACACTCAACCGACTGAGCCAGACACCTCTAAAAGATCTTTAATTTTAATTTTTTTTAAGTTTATTTATTTGGAGAGAGAGGGAGAGAACAAGAGTAGGGAAGGGCCAGAGAGAGAGGGAGAGAGAGTATCCCAAGCAGGCTTAATGCTATCAACACACAACCTGACACAAGGTTTGATCCCATGAACCCTGTGATCATGACCTGAGCTGAAATTAAGAGTTGGATGCTTAACAGACTAAGCCACCCAGGAGCCCCAAAAGATCTTTGATAGTTGTCCAAAATTCTCCTCCAGTCCAAAAGTTTAACCAATCATTAAAGGGGAGGAAGGGATCCTTTAAAATGTCAACTTGAGGACTCATTTCTATTGGTAACCCTGTCACATTTTTGTGGTAATCTGGAGTATATACATAATGCTCTGTTTTAATAAAGTATTCCTCCTTGAGCTGCAGTCAGGATATCAAAGGCTGTTTTGGGAGGGCCACCTTTTGAATCTGTGGGTGACTACATGTTGGGCTTAGTTAAAGGTGTCTGCTGTATGCTTGGCTAAAGCCTCTACTTGAAATTTTACATCAATACGCATGGCTTTTAGGACAAATACAGCTAAGGGATAAAGCCGTCAAGAAGCCCTCTTTGTTTGATGTCTAGTCTCAACAATATTTCAGTTACAAGGAATCACTGGCAAGTGGGAGATGACCCGTCCCAGGAGATAAGGATGGCCCCAAGTGCATCATCCAGTCCAATCAGAACGGAAGCAGGGCCATCCAGTATTTCTGTTAAGTCCATAACCTCATGGAGTGGGGTATGCTCCCGCTTTTAAGGATTGATTTTGTCATCCCAGTCACCCGGAATCAGTCAAGGTGACAGCTGAGCTGTACAATTGTTGGGGAATCCATCCCATTTTCCAGCAGTCCAAATAATCAGATGCCCGTGGAGGCCTGTTATTATCCCCACAGAGTATAAACATGAAGATAGTCCACACATGAGCTATCGTGGCAATTTCTCTGAAGTATACCTCAAATTATCTAGCCTGACAACAAGCATTCAAAGACAATCACAACTGGAATTTAACATTCACAAATTTTGAAACATAATTTTTCTCTCTAAAATCACCCTCATTTCCAGTGATAGTCAAATCAAGACTAATTCATTGGAAAAACAATTCCATTTCTAACAAATTTGGCCTAGTCATTTACATAAGCTCAGCAAGAATAGTGATTGACCATATAGATTCTTTAAAACTTGCTTTGTTGTAAGTTTTCATAAAGAATCTCTAGATTGAACTTTTAATAGACTCTCAAGGCCAAAAGCCAAGCCAAATACTTGCCATCAGACTTGCTTGCAATACCTGTGGATTTGGGTGAATTCCTCCTTTCAAGATCCTCAAAATATCCTGAGATTTCCTGCGGCTACCAGGAAGTGACGTTCTGTATCCACCCGGTGAGGCTGCTTGGAACTCTGTAAGCAGGTTATCAGGCTGACATTTTCAAGGGGCTTCATTGGCTCCATAAAGTCAACCTTAGTTTCTTAAAGCTGTCTGGTCATATCTGAGTCAATGCATGTCTTTCTCAAATAGGACATTCCAGTCAAAGCCTTGTTAAAATAACCAATGTTGGGGCGCCTGGGTGGCTCAGTCGGTTAAGCGTCGGGGTTCAGCTCAGGTCATGATCTCACAGTTCGTGGGTTCGAGCCCCATGTCGGGCTCTGTGCTGACAGCTAGCTCAGAGCCTGGAGCCTCCTTCAGATTCGGTATCTCCCTCCCTCTCTGACCCTCCCCTGCTCCCTCTGTCTCTCAAAAATAAATAAAAAACATTTAAAAAGATTTTTTTAAATAACCAATGTTTCTGGTGGTGCCCTCTTATAAGGAGAACAGATTCTCATTGAACTTATGCAAATAATTGTAAGAATACTCACTGAAGCTTTCTGAATTTCAGAGGGTTTAGATAGGGAGAAAAGTTGAGTGTTTACATTGGTTCACAAAGGAATACTTTACCACATTTCTGTGAGTGATAGATATTTAAAGATATTTCTCAATCTGGAAAAGCAAACATTAGAGACCCAGCCATGTTTTAAATAAGAGTCACAAAAATTATAATCATCTTCCTCAATAAATTCAGTGCCAAATTATTAATTCTAGTTATTTGGATGCAGTCTTTTCTGTTAGTCTTGGAAATTCTTACCCATTTTAGTTTCATGATTTTAAAGAGACCAAAAACCTGTATTTGTCAAAAGTCCTTTTTATGAATCTCCTTGAAGACAAAACCTCATTTTGCAAGAGCACCAGGATGATAACTATAAATGACAAAAGACTCAAAAATAATCATGGTTAAAGATGTGATACGAGAGTTCGTTACAATGTATCTGACAAGGGAATCCTGTTATTTCTGTGATACATAACACTTCAATAATCAGATTATCAAGTGATGACCTTAAATCAAGACATATTAAAACTACAGGAATTTCCTATATTTTTTGGAACAGTTATAACATTTACCCACACAGTACAGCCTAAGGCTTATCATTATTTATTTGACAGTGCTTCACAAGTAATTTAACATATCAAATATATAAGCCTAGGGGTGCCTGGGTGGCTGAGGTGGTTGAACATCTGACTTTGGCTCAGGTCATGATTTCATAGTTCCTGAGTTCAAGCCCCACTTCAGGCTTTGTGCTGACAGCTCAGAGCCTGGAGCTTGCTTCAGATTCTGTGTCTCCCTCTCTCTCTCTCTCTGCCCTTCTCCAGCTCATTCTCTCTTTCTCTCTCTCTCTTTCAAAAATAAACTTAAATATATATATGTATATATATATGTGTGTGTATATATATATATATATGCCTAATTAGTCAAAAAGATTTCATTTATAATTCAAATCTTGAGGAGATTTGTTAAAACCCTCAGAAAGTTTTAAAGCACATGCCTAAATAAGATTACAGATTATTAAAAGTTTTAGGAAGTTTTAACTTTAAGTAATCAAAGACCTGATGAAGACAAAACATAGGAACTGGTTTTCTGGGAAAATAAAGAAAAGAAAAAAACACATTTGTTTACACTTTCTTATCAAGAACAGACCAATAACCCAAGAAAACGTTGTCCTTTTTAATAGAGAGTAGAGCAGAATCCTATGTTATACCAGTATAATTTTAATATCCATTCGTTTCCATTCTGACTGTTAATAAAATTATTTTCTAAAGCTTTCCCTTCACAAACCTTCTACAACTTTCTTTTGCATTCAGATTTTGTCCTAAGCCTTTTCTCTCTAAATAGTTTCATTTTAGGATAAAGTTACTTTCTTCTACCTCAACAAAAATGTGTTCTCATTTCTTATCCCTTTTCTCACACATCTCTTACTTTCCTGCATACAGAGTTGCTTTCTTAGTTCTATCAGTCTTAATTACACTTAGCAGAATTTTAACTCTTAGAAACGTTAGTCTCCAGTGAAAACCATGTAGTATCCGAGTGTGAACTGTCTGTTACACCAGAATTCATTCAGTCATTCTTTCTTTCTCACTAGGATTCTTTATATGGCTAATTTTAGAATACGTTTCATAATTTTTAGCAACATACATTTTTATAGTATAGTCTTTTAATCAAACACAAAACGTGTTTTCTACCAGACCCAAGTGTCTTTAGTGTCTCTGCAGTAAGAAGTCAAAAGCAGATCAATGTTATGTTTGTTTAGTAATTAATATTTCAGTGTTTTATTTGGAAGAGACTTAGATAGCCAACAAATTCAGTCTGATTTATCATTTACTTTAGCAAAACTTTAAAGTTTCAGATTACCGAAATTCTTTTTAAATTAAATAGTTTATTACCAGGTTGGTTTCCATATAACACCCAGGGCTCTTCCCCACAAGTGCCTTCCTCCATTACCATCACCCTCCTTCCTTCCCCCCTCTTCAGCCCTCAGTTTGTTTTCAGTATTCAAGAGTCTCTCATGATTTGCCTCCCTCCCTCTCCCTAACTCTTCCCCCGCCTTTCCCCTTCCCATGGTCCCCTGTTAGTTTTCTCCTGTTAGACCTATGAGTAAAAACATATAGTATCAAAGATTTTTAAAGCTCTCTTAACAATTACCCATGAGAACTTAATGAGACAGACAAAACAAACCATGATTTTAAGCTTTCTTTTGCTGACAAATTGCAACAGAAATAACACAAGCTTATTTGTCCGTTAGTAAACCTTGGTAGAACAAATGTTTACTTATTCTAGATAAATGTTTATGTTTCTAGATAACTCTAGAAACATGTCTATTTTAATTACATCAACAAACTTAAATTATTTATTTTTATTTATTTTATTTTATTCATTTATTTTTGAAAGAGAGAGAGAGAAAGAGAAAGAAAGAGAGAGAGAGAGAGAGAGAGAGAGAGAGAGAGAGAAGCCAGCAGGGGAAGGACAGAGACAGAGGGAGAGAGAGAATCCCAACAGGCTCCATACTCAGTACAGAGCCCAACTCGGGGCTACATCCCCCAACTGTGAGATCGTGACCTGAGCTAAAATCAAGAGTTGAACACTCAGCTAACTGAGCCACCGAAGTGCCCCAACAAAGTTAAATTAGCTTTAACATTGAATATGTTACATCTGTGTTCACTAAGAGTCAATCAATTTGTTTCCCACCTGTGGGAAAATCTAAAGTGGGCAGTTTAAGTCCAGGGGAGCCCTTGGGTCTTCAGGGGGAGGGGAAAGTTAATAAGGTGGATAAAAGAGGAATTATCTAGCGTGTCTATGGTGTCAGATGGGCTGTGAAACTGAGCAAAACACATTCTACAGTTTTTGTTTATATTGGGATTTTGGGGACATGTTTGGGGCACTTGGGGGTATGGGGACAATGCCATGAAGGCTTGCATACATGGGACCTCTGACCATTTGAAGGAGGCTGACAAAAGAAGTCGAGCTGGAAAATAGTATTATAAGAAAGGGTTCTGGAGAGGGGCCATACCTATTGATCTGGGAGTTTGTTTTGTATCTCATAAAAAGATGAGACATTTTTCCTCAGGACTTAGGGATCAAATTTGTTCCCGTTTTTAAAAATACAAAGGTGAGTCCAAGGAATAGAGAAGGTTTGTCCCCTAAAAGGAAAGACCAACTGCCAGTTCCCAAAGGGGCGTCCAACCAAGGGGACTGGAACTCTGACTAGTGGTCACAATTTCAGTCAGGGTCTCCCACAGATCTCAGTCAGGGTCTCCCACAGATCTCAGTCAGGGTGTCCCACAGATCGCAAAAAGGCCAGACCTAATATGGGGTGACTGACTCTACTGGGGTGTCCCACCAAAGAGAAAAGAAAGCCCGACACTGGGTGGCCAGACCAGGTCAGAAAAAGCAGAGGGGATGACTTACCACTCAAATACCTTTGGATCAAGATGGTGGCTGGGTCCCGGGGAACAAAGGAAAAAAGGCAAGACCCGAAAGAAGCAAGGTGGCTGAGAGTCAGCCAGTGTCCAGAAAGGGTCTCAACTGAGTCCCAAACGTGGGCAGATTCACCGTGGACCAGCTGCTGCTGCGAACTGCCACGCTGGGAACAGAGACTTCAGAGGAGATGGATTGGGAGAGTAGGGGAAGGGAGGCCATCACCCTCACAGGTAAGGACAGTCCAAACGGTTCACCCTCAGACTTGCAGACCACACCCGGAAGCCACCCTGGCCAGAGACTTTCATTGTGAGGATACTAAAGTGAGGCCACCAAGGGGTCTAAAAGAGAAAGGCAAGGGAGTGAAGCATTCCTCCAAATGGCAAGAGGGGAAATCCCCCACCCTTTCAGGCAAGATGTGGTGGACTGGTTCCCCTGGGGCCTCGGACCCTCAGGGAGGGGTAAGCTTGCCTGGAAGTGGGCAGTTCCCCAAGGAGTGCTGGAGTTGGTCCGCCAAGGGAAAGCCCTGAGAAATTCTCAGAGAACCCGGGGAGGGGTCTTAACCCAGGGAGGGGCCTGGGCTGTCCTGGGCTGGCAGAGGTTGCCCATATGGGCCACCAAATGTGGCATGCTCCAACGGGGTGGTGGCTGGTGCCTTGGGAAGTGAGAGAATTCACCCAAGGCAGAACAAAGGCCATAGAAGTTTATTGACTACAGTGTAAGGGAGCAGCGGACAGGACAGCAAAGGAGAGACTCTCTGGATGGTGCCGTGGTGGGTGGCTAGAGTTATAGGGAGGAGTGAGCAAGTCTGGAATTGTGTGGAATTTCCCCTTTTTTGGTAACTGTGCCTGGTTATAAGCAGCCTATTGGTCAGTTAGAACCTATGGCCATCTCGAGATGGGTCGCTTAATGAGCCTGCTTGCACTTGGCTGGATGGTCGCTGTGGGCCCTTTTGCCTTGCTCAAGTGTCCGTTGCTCAAGCATGTTACTAAAAGCAGCCTCTACACACAGTCTGTGGTATTTTGTTATAGCAACCCAAACAGACTAAGGCCATGCGCGCTGTCAACATGGCTTACACCGCCGACGTTACCCTGGATCACGCCAAACAGCGCCTCTCAGAACCACGTCAAAAGTTACTGCGTTTCCCTTGCACTAATATATTTTTTGGAAGCAGGTCTCTATGAATAGCCCACACTCGTGGAGAATTAAGCTCCACCCACAGCAGGGGAGACAAGTATCTACTTATCTAATTTGAGATTCTTTTGGATGGATGATTTGTCCCTCAAACAGGTTTTGTTTAGTTTTGTTTTTAAAATTAATTAATTAATTTAGCTTATTTATTTATTTATTTTGAGAGAGAGTAGGGGAGGGGCAGAGAGAGAGGGAGAGAGAGAATCCCAAGCAGGCTCCTTGCTGTCAGCACGGAGCCCAACATGGGGCTTGAACCCACCGACTGTGAGATTTTGATCTGAGCTGAAACCAAGAGTCAGGAGCTTAACCGATTGAGCCACTCAGGTGTCTCCCACCAAACATATTTTTACCTTTGTTTTTCATAAACCCTTGTGTCTACTTGTTCCCAATGCAAGCTAGTTTGTTGTGGCCGGAAACAGACGTCTGCAGTATTTATTCTTTAAATATCAATGTTCAGAAAAGATTATGAATAGTGATTATCTCTGCCATCTGTGGTAAATGGGATTATATATGGCTATGTGTATTTGGGGGGGTCACTTTCTACAGTCCTATACCATTTGCACATTTTACAATAAGCATGTATTTTACTTTACAACCAGTAAAAACAATGGTGCTTTATCTGTTTCGTAAAATGACAGAATAAAACGAGGCCTTCGTGTTTGCTCCCGTGATCTATGACTATGTCTCTCAGTGAAGGAAAAAACTGAGTTCACCCTAGATTATTTAGCCTCCAAAACCCATCTTTCCCTGTGAACTGCACTTTTGGATGTTTGGGGCTTAAGGAACTGCACTCTTCAGTCAGTATGTGAAATGGGTAAGATCCGGGGGTCTGGAGTTCAAATTTTGAACCTGCCTTGTACGAGAACTTTGTCCAATACTCATCTCTCTAAGCCTCTGTTTTCTTGCGAGGAAAAGAGGTACTCCTTGTATCTACATCTAGGGTTGCTGTAAGGAATAAATGCGAGAGTGAAAGTATAACACTCAGTTCTGGGGCGCCCGGGTGGCTCAGTCTGTTAAGTGTCCGGCTTCAGCTCAGGTCATGATCTTACGGTTCGTGGGTTCGAGCCCCACGTCGGGCTCTGTGCTGACAGCTAGCTCAGAGCCTGGAGCCTGCTGCGGATTCTGTGTCTCCCTCTCTCTCTGATCCTCCTCTGCTCGCAATGTCTCTCTCTGTCTCTCAAAAATAAATTAAAAACATTTAAAAATTTTTAAAAAAAAAGGAGTGCTCGGTTCCTGTTAACTGATTATTATTGGGGACCCAGTACAAGTTTGGAGGGGAGTCAGCCCCGAGCTTAGTCATTCTGGACTCTACTGTATCTCTTTTTAGAATCCTGTTTATTGTCACGAGTCTTTCAGATCCAATTTTCTCTATAATTTCGGTTGCTAAGCAATAGAGCAGTGTTCCATATTGACTAAGCACTGTAAAACATGTACGTAAAATAATGGAGTCAGGAGCAGGTCCAGGCCCAGGGGCTTGCTTTTTACTCTTTATTCTGTAACAGTGGAGCTTTTTCCTTTTTAAATTAAATAAACAAGCCAGCCAGCATTCTTCAGGCCCACCATGATCTCTCATAGTCTGGAAACAGGTCTAACCCCCCCCCAAGGGCCTGGAGCCGAGCCCAGTACCTGGAGGGTGTCAGGCTGTGGTGACTGAGGATGCTGACGCATCTGAAATCAGCAGGTGCTAGGACAGATGACGCCCCACGTGGCATTAGCACAAGGCATCAGGGGACCAAATGAACACCGCATTTGTTGTGGAAAAGCACTGAACACCCTCTGCAACGTGATGAGCTGATTAGTTCACCGGGAGCCGGTTTCATTCCTATTCTGGAGACTAACCAAGTGTTGTCTGGATGTGTTAGATGTCCCAGCTCCAATAAAGACATCAGTGACCGTGAATAAATGAGATGTGTTTGCATTTCCAAGTAGTGGGTTGAAATTTGATAATTTTCGATTTCCTCCGCAGCATCTCATTATCATGAAGCATCTTTTCTCCTTTTTGCTGGAATCTAGGCCCAGGGTTTTATTCAGACAAACAAGTTTTCAGGCTGCAAAATGAAAGGAAAACTGAATGTTGACTGGAAGTCGGGAAGCCTGGGTTTTTTCTCCCTGCCTTTGATGACTGTAGACAAATCTGTTGTGCTCTAGGCATTGTGCTAAGAATTTTATATCCGCGACCTCATTTCCTCCCCTTCCACATTGGCAGGGTCGCCATAATTTTGTACAAGTCCTCAGCCGGGCTGCTCATGATTGTGACAGGTACCGAAACACAAACTCCTCCTGAAGGCATGGATTTGCTTTTCCTCTTGTGATGTCGCAGAAAGTAAAAGTAGTCATCAACAACCGTCCCTTAAATATGAGGTTTTTAAACCAAAAGATTGCTTGTTGAGCATGAACACACTGCT